>CAAKHC010006771.1:21689-37583 GCA_901007825.1 Macroramphosus scolopax
TTCATCTGAAACTCGTTGACCCCAAAACTGTTGTCTTACGTTCCCTTCCAACACAAACGCTCCCCCCCTCCCATATATACTTCCCCTCTGTCAGTATTTCTGTCTAAAGGATGTTCCAAGTGCACCTCAGAGTGGTTCAGGGTGAGTTGTTGGTCCCAGATAAGACTATTATTTGTGCGTGCATGCACCTATGTGTGTATTAGACGTAATGTATGTGCTCCACATGTGATGTCTCCCTCACAACAACAAGATATGTTGCTTCCATTTGCTTCCCATTATGATTTTATGTCTTTACATCCTTCCTCCATCACAAATGTGTCAATGTCAAGGTAGTCACGCACCAAAAAAAAACCTTTTTTTACTGATTATCGGCCCATTCAGCTCCATGTTCCTCACATCAGGCTGCACGACCGTCCCGACACGCTGCGCTCGTGCTGTATTTTGGCCCATCCCTCACTTGTGGTCCCTCACTCTGTAACTGCCACTGAATGAGCCGCCCCGTGTGAGCCAACAAAACTCCAACGTAGCAGTTCACCGAGGGCCAAGTATGTTGAACCAAGCCAGTTTCCCAGTATCATCCCTGGACACGATGCCGGACGTTGTGAGTGCTTGGCAACCAGCTCTGGTGAGAGCAGCTGCTCAGTAATGAGGTTGATCAAACATCTCGGTGGACACGTCTCACTGACAGACACCTTCACTCCATCCTGAGGGTCCCAGTAACTCTGGGTTGAGTAAACAGCCTCTAAAAACACGTCTTTTTGGAATAATTATATTCATACGTATATTTAAATGCATGCAAAGCTCCTGTAGAGAATCTGATGGTGAAAATACAGAGCTGGAAATGAGCGAGGTTTCACATGTTCTCTTTTAAAGGGAAGGAATAGAGAGGAACAAGGATTCGTGGATGAAAGAAACTCGTGAAACAGTGTTTGATTTATGTGAGTTCTGTGTTTCAAGTCAAATTCTGCTGTTTAACAGAGAAACCATCCGACAGGACGACTGCCAGGACCTACATTAAAACTCTGAAGTCTGTCAAAAGAAAAATATATGAGTCATATTTAAAGTGCTGTTCATGACACTGAAATCCTTTTAACATGTTGCGCAACTTTCCTGTTGCTCGTTGGAACTTTTAACCGCGTCTTCACGCTGCTTGGAGGAGTTGAAACTGGTTGATTGGAGCTGAGATATACAAACAAAGCCGCACTAACGTCCTGGCACCTGTTGCTTTGTATTTATAATTTCAGCAGTGAGTGCATTAATACATTTTCCATTGGAGGAATAATGTCTCCCAGATGTTGATGTGAATTGGTATCCATGGCGTTTGCATTCATTAATTCATCTATTTATATTACATTTAATAAATCCAAGTTCATTTGAGTTTGTTTTGTTTACCGCACGGCCGGTGGCAGAATAATTCAGCCTGTCATATCCGTCATGTCCAAGACGTAGTCAGCTTTATATCAGTTTAAGAACAGCTTTGTCCTTTCCACATCTGCTGTCCATCTCTCTACCTCATCCCTTTATTTGGAAAAGGACTAACAACCTGTCTCCCATTATTTATACGCATCCAGACGCCACCTTGAGTTGTTAGCATTTCTCTCTGTCTTCCTACTATTAGTATTTCTTCTCGCTATCTGACCCAGTGAAATACCCAATTTATCCGGGCAGACAGAAAGGAAAAATTAAAAAGAGAAACAATTGACGCCTGTAAAAACTAACAGAAACGGGGGACTAGGTTGGTTCTTTCCATTACGCCTGTAAACCCATTAAAGTCCAGATGTTGACCATGGAATGACACTGTTTGAATATACACTACGTCTAACTCACAGTGCCAATGAATTCCAAGCAACAAATACAAACTCTGATGTTTTGTCTTATTGCAACTAGACTCTGAAGAACGCGCATGGATCTCCGTCCGTCGTCGAGACCCTGGAGTCTCCCAGTAACGCCGGAGCCAGCTGTCCCCAAAGAGGCTGCCTGGCAACGCAGCCTTAATGATATAATGCTGCCACTTAATTAAAAAGCCCTTCCATGTGTTTTCAATAAGGCACGGCAGCCCGCAGTGATCCAAAACAGATCATCATTTAACTGATCTCCAAACAGCTTCACTGTTACATGAGATTTGTTCAGGAAGTTAACGATGCTTCAGATACTGATCTGTACATCCGTGTACAATCAGTTTGATGTGCTGGTGAACATCCTCCTATGCTTTCTTGCGAGGAGTTAAATGAGTTAAATTAATACAAATGCAAATCAGCTCCTCTAAAAAACTATCTTGGCTGCCTGGAGTTTTGTTTTTGTTCCTGGAGAAGAGCAGGGCAGGCTGTTTCTTCGGTAGTTGTGCTGAGCTAAGACGAGCGTCTCCTGGCCGAAGCTCGAAGGACAGACGTGAGTCATCTCCTGATCCAACTGTAAAAAGAACTTGAATTGAAGTATATTCCCCTAAAGGTTGAACTATTCCCCGAAGAGAGGAAACGTGGTGTGACAGTGATGATTAATACGTTTGACTGGTTTTACTTATGTGAAGATTCTTTTTGAAGCACTGTGATCTTTTCAAACTCTATCATGATGCCAAAACCGAAGATGAAGCACAGAACCGTTGGATTATCTTCATATTTGCAGCCTGATGGAGACGGATTATATAAGAAGATGCACTTTGGTGGTAGTATTTCACTCTATATATCATCAGCGAGGGATTTGTGACCTCTCAAAACCGAACTGCACCTGTCCGGATTTGTTTAAAAGTAACGGCTGTGAGAAACCTTTTGTTTTATTAATTCGCTGCATATTTGAGATAACTTGAAGTTTGACTCAAAAGACTGCTGTCTCATGCAAAATCTGTTTTAGTCCCAGTGGAAGCGTCATCATATTGAAGAGTTTCTGCCACTCTTTGACAAACTGTCATCATTTTCACACAAATTAAAGGACATGTTGAGTCTAATGAGGGCGGATGGAAAGAGATCAAGGACAGAATACGCAATCCAGACACGGAGGCAGGCAGACATGAAGAGAGATGAGATATGCAGGAAGAAAAAGAAACATATTTTATTACATCATTCACTTCTCTTGAAATTAAACGGTATTTAAATCTTATGTGGTTTCTCTTCAAGTCTGTTTTCTCTTTCAGGAGGTCAAATCTGAAAGTGCAGGAGCCCTGGACGTGTCACACTGTTTAAGGGGCTTTAAAGGGCTGCCAAAGAACCAGATGATTCAAACTACACGTTTATGAAACCAGACATGACAGCTTGTGATAAATATGCTTTCACTGTATAACAGGTCTCATCCAAATCGGAAGGAGTAGACCTCGGGGAACAAGCGGTGGTCCGCATGTGTGATGCTCTCGCTGCAGTTTCACTTACTCCTCTTTTCCTTCAGGGAACTGCAGACCAGGCAGAGCCACTGGAGTTACTGTGTGTTAGAATTAAGATTAACTCCTATAAAAACAGTGAACATCTGCCTGTGTGCCGTATGTCTGGCGTCGAACGGGGGAAGCATGGACTTCAGATTTGCTGCAGAGATGGGTTGTTTAGGAGTGTTTTGAAGAGGGTGCATGGATCCTGTGCTGTCAGAGAGATGGATGACTCCCTACTCAGATTCACTCATTAAATCATTAAGTGAAGTGGCTTGGGTCTGGTTTTATAACCCGGCACTGCACACACACACACACACACACCGCACACTGAGCTCATGACTTACTTCTGCAGGGTGAGGCTGAGGTTGCCAGTGCAGCTCTTGATCTTGTTCTGGGCCTCCAGGTGGTTCATACCCTCTGTGGCGATACCGTCAATGGACAGAACCATGTCTCCAACAGCAATACTACCTTTAGCCGCCTTCCCACCATCCGTCAGCTGCGGACATAAAATAACCGCAAACAGTTTGAATAATGAACTGCAGCAACATCATCATCAGCATCTCAAAGTGGGGGAAGGTTAATGTGTGGGAGGTTCAAATTCGCTCTGTAGTCATCACAGGATTTATGGATTTATTTCATCGCAGAAGTATTTTTGACAAAACCTAATGAAAGACCGGATTCTCTAACCACATGATGGAGGTTACCGTCTGTTCCTTGGTGCATGTCTAATAGCATGAGCCTTCATCTTTGATTTACCTTTGTTTCTTCATTATGGCCTGCAGACCATACTTACAACTTGTTAGAGAAACCAGAGGTTTAAATGTAACCAGGCTTTAATTCAGTCCATGTGTCCAATTAGCCTCTTCTTTACTCCATATGATGTAGCTGCACTTAATTCTTAGTGTTTAAAGTTGCTATTTTTAATATTGAAAACACGCTCGTTTCTCATAAACCAGTAGGAGTCAGCAGCTGACTCACCATCGCCTCCCAAGGTACAACGTGGTATTACAAGTAAGGGCGGACTGACAACCTTTCACCCACTTTGAGAACTACTAGAAGGTATCTAGGTACTGAAGACAGGTGCAGGGGAAGGATTTGATGTTCATGTGTGAGGCCACAGAAAAATGGGGAATGACACAGAAATTTGACATCTAGGCCACCGAGGACATCCCCTGTAAAATCCACTGAAGTGTTGTGGAGGACCAAGGTGGTCCAGACACATGCTAATACGAGCCGTTTGCTCCAGCTAGAGAAGTCGAAGCTATGACAGCATACATGATGCTGTTTCAAGGTTATTTAAAACATTTAGTTTACAGCTAAAATTATGTATTTTAGTGTGCAGTACCTCTTTAATTGGTGACAAATACACCCGCACTTAATATATATCAGGAAGAGAAACGACAAGAAGGAGCGTTAGTTTCATCACTATGACCACTGAACCCAGATAACTCAAACCGGACAGTATTCATGTTAAGTATTTTACAGCGGACAAAATGTTGGTGTTCTGTTTTTCAATCAGTAAAACAAGCTTACCCTGGTGGAAACTTTACTTTTACAATAAAGTGAAATCAAGTAAAGGGCCAGTTAAAAGCAATTATGCTACTTACAAAATGCAGTTAAAGAAGGTGACAAGAAACTATTAGGACATTGTGTAGCCACATTAGCAGTTTTATGGACTCGAGTACAAGCCTCACAATTCTTAGGTTGCACGCATCATGAAACGTGAGTTCTGTTCAATGCATTTATCTTGTCTCGTTAGTGGCTTCCATGCTTTTAGGTGTCGACTTGACACATCTGCATCTAAACAAAGTGTAACTACAACAGCACCTCCAGTCCTCGGGAGGTTGGTTAATTTGAACCAGATTGAGCAGCGGGGGTTAAATACCAACCCTGCAGCTCAGACGCTGTGCTGTTATCAATTCTTGATTAATGTTAAATATGCAATGATAATTATGCAGGGGAAAACAACGCTAACTCTTTCCAGATCCAAAACAAATCCACAGCGCAACTGTGAGCCGAACATATTTAATGCACATGTGTTGGAGAGCAGTTGCGAGGCAACAAGTGGGTAGACGGCCCGGAATAAACACCCAAATAAAAACAGATTAAATGTTTAATTACATGCTGGCTTCAGTCGGGCTCTGTTCACCACCCTGGGTTTTATGGCTTTCTTGAACTGGGAGTGTGCTCCTCACAATAATGATCTAATACTGTATTATATACAAACGCATACACACAGTGGACAGCAATGGGTGAAGTGAAAAGAACATCCCATCCGGTTTCCACTGCAAGGAACAAAAACTGCAGTTGGAGATTGACGGGCCGACGAAGTGTCCGGGTTCTACTGACACCACCAACACCGGCAGACAAGGGCGATACATTGCGTCAGTATGTAAACCAGAGTCTCTTATCAGCAGACGGAGGGAGGACAGAGACAAAATTGGAAACATGTGTAGGATGTTACGATCTGTAACGTTTGTCTTGTTCCCATGACCCTTGTAACCAATGTCACACCACTGCTGATGACGTGGTTGGATTTCACACTGAGGCTGCAGAGTAATCAATCACCTTTACCTCAGGTGATCCCATGTAACTTTGAGTTTGCGTGGGTGCTGTGTGCATCATAGCTCCGTCCATTCTTGGTCACACGGAAGGTTCAAGTGTGTCCAAAGGGTGAGTGAGGTCATTTGTTTCTTTTGACGACATAAAAAATAGGACCACACATACCACTTCACTGAACACACACATGCAGCAGAATGGTCGGACTGCCTTCCATCAAGGGGCACTTATTTCTCCCACTTTAAGTGGAGCTTTTGAATCCGGTGCCTCTCCAGGAAAATGTGTTTCTGCTGAATGTGAAACAACAAAGGAGGACAGGGTGTAACGAGGCTTTAGATGACATCTCTGGTGTTTTTATATCCGTCCCTCTTTCTGTTTCCTTTGCGTCTATCATCTCCCTCACACACACACACACACACATGCACACATAATGACAGTCAGACACATGCAGGGCTAATAAAAGAGACTCTGCAACCGGATTAGTGTTAATGCTCTGTGGCCCCAACCATTTATAGTCATATTAGCCCGACACACGCAACATCGCTCACCACCGCTCGCAATCACAGAGAGCAGGAGGAAGAAAGTACTGAGGGATTCGACTTGACATTGATTAAATTTGGGTGTATTTAAAGGAAAGGAGGAGGACGGGGAAAAGAGAAGAACCGGCTACTGGGTGCTTTAATCTGCTTGTCTTCTGTTCAAACTGGCTCATGTCCACGGTGTGTTCATGCTCCACTGGCACTGTTGTGAAACAAATGCTCACCACCAAAACGTCCATTTATATGTTTCCCCTAATTACCGCTCGGTTCCTTCCCCACTTCCACAGAAACACACAGGAACACTCCCAAAGGTCATCAAGCTGAAATGTAAATATCGTGCACTTTGTGAGGATGTGGTGTAAATGACACCACAGGAAAAGTAAATAAAAAGAGGTCTCTTCTTTTTCCATCTTAATCCTCTTGGACATCAGGGAGATTAATTGAACATCAATATTTTGACCAGTTTCTCACATTTCTTAGATTCACCGCCGTCCTCTCTTCTCAGCCAGATTATAATTAAATGTTCTTTTCTTTCTCCCTCTGCACTTATCTTCACTTGTTTAGAGATAACAGAGAAATCAGGAAAGAAAACATGGTGGGCGTATAAATGAGCCGGCGCATTATCAAAAAATTTGTCAAACGAGATCTGAACTTTGAAACTCATTTCAAATGTCTCCTGAACAAGAGGATTGTTTGTGTTTCCAGCTGGGGGTGTCGGAGGGAGGCTGATTGGGGTCACAGGTCCAATTCCAATATAATATAAACATAAAACAACATTAATCACCAGATTTTTTCCAAATATTCTCAATAGTTCACCTAATGGAGGGTCAACACATCGGTACCTGTTTGTCGAATTAGACATTATGATAGTTTCAAACTCGGCACTATATAGTCAAAATTCAGGAATCTCCAAAGATGCAGATTAATGATACTATGGGCCACTTTCACACATGCATTAATCTGTTGACCATACATGAATAAAGCAGATTAGAGCAATATTTAATCTCCACAGCTCTTATATAAGAACTGTGTCTGTGTGTCTGTTCAAAAAAATTATTAAGACATTAAGAGCTGAATAAGTAGTTTCAATCTTCTTATGAAAAGTTTGCCACAAATCATTAAGAAAACCAGACACAGGAATCTAAATAATGTCTATTCAACAGGGCAGCTGTTGTCCTGAGGCAGAGCAGGTTGTCCACTAATCTCTCGGGTGACAGTTCAATCCTATTTATGTGTCAATAACATTAAATCCTAACTTATTACCGTGTGTGAATGGCAACTCTGCCGCCACCGATTTATAGCGGTTTGATTGAGAGGCAATATTGTTAAGTGTCTCATTAATGCGATCCACTGCACCAAGCAACTTTCTCAGGATGGATGATTCATGGCTCTTCGATCAACCCTTCTTCTTTAGGGAGCTGCAGCAAGCAGCTACTTTGGGTTGATCTCTGGTACAATGCCTGCCGAGCATTATACAACACACCCAAAGAAAAATAGGAATTTCGCAACAGGAAGAGTGATGTGCACTGGTGCATCGGGTATCCAGATAATTGATTCAGAATTAATATTGCTTTGTGCAGGAATACTGTACAATGCTGTACATTTCTACTTCATGACTGTCAGTCTAAAAGTAGCCTTCCCATAAACATGTTGACCTTCAGTGTGTTCCACCAGGCTCCTGATATGGTCGAATAAGGGAGCGGCTCAACATCAAACAAAGTGTATTATAGTGTTGAGTGAAATTCAAAGGACATGTCAGCAAGCTGAGGAAAGGTTTATGAAAAGAATGAATAAATGCTGCTTTATGTAAATGCTAAAATTCACAAACGTTTGTGTCCTCCTTTATATTTCAACATGTATTACCTTAAAGTTGCATCATTCTTTGTTGTATAGTCATGCAAAGTAAAAGGGTTAATACGTGTGTCCACACCTACACATGCAGTGTGTTAAAATCTCTGCAGCTGAACACGCCACAGTGCTTCCAACAATATCAGTTTTCAACACATATGCTTCTTGAATTGAGTGCGTTGAAAAAAAAAAAACACAGTCTGGTTTGAAAACAGAGCGAGCGTGCTGGATGTGCTGCGTCGTCTGGATCGAACACACACCGAGCCGGTGGAGGGCTTTGAACAATGCCTGCTTTCAGCACACACAGTGACAGGGATGACAGGCAGATGGTTCACGTCACGCTATGATTCGGCAGACACAAATACTTAGATTGTACCTTGTGACTAAGAAACCGAGAGCTACTTCCACCTGCCAGACTTCAGGAATATGATGTTTACTGGTCAACTCGGGTCGGTCGGGGAAAACGAAGCACATCGCATGACAATTGGGATTCTGACAGCTTAGCAACAAAGTAAACTGCAAACAAACAAGCAGAACGATCTGTGAGGAAGCACAGACGGTCTGAGATGGAAAGAAGTGACAGAGATAGAGGGGGGAGGTTTGCACTGTCTGCTTGGATGGGTCCATCAGTGACACGTAGTAAATCGTATTAACCCTTTAATGTCCTCACTGAGAAGAGAGTTTGTATTTCCATGTGGCAGTCGCAACAACAATCAGTGTTCTTTTTGGAGACCCCTCAGTACTTTATTCAAAAGACGCCACTTCAGAGTAAAGGTTTAAGGAGCTGTTTTAACTTCTTGAATTAATAAATCAGTCTGCACATCTGTGTAGTGGTGTAACAGAACATTGTTTCTGGGGCATCAGATCCACGTGTTTCTTCTTGAATACTACAAACTACTTACAGTACAGTACATTTACCTCAATACTATACTTTGACAACTTCTCAGAAATCAATCATATTAATTTTTCATTAAAAAAAACAATGCAGTAACATTAAATATATAATATTAACAACTTTAAATGTCCATATTTTTTTTTTCTTAAAGATTCACTATTGCTGGATTAACATCTCCAACTGTAGAGGAAGACACAGGAGGGACAATGGATTTAAAGATTGAGAGTTTTAAAGTACCCCATACTTGATATACTGATATAAAATTATGAAACTGAAATAACTCAACAGGAACTCTGAAGTTTACATTCTTTACAGTAAAGGCAACGCTCCAACTGCCAGTTGCAATCAATATTATTGAGCATGTTTTTATGCGTCTCAGACCATCAGTTGATCCCTCTGAATGATTTAAAACATTCCTGCTGCAGTGTTTGTAGATGTGCATGTGTGCCCAATTTTGTCCTTATAATGACACACAACAGCACGCATCATTTCATCCTAGTGAAAGCGGTGCATCTGTACAGAAGTGTTCCTTTCCCCAAAGCCACACGGTGGTGTCTAATGATAACAGCCTGGCTTGTATGCTGAAGATAGAGGTCATATCATATTGAGTTTCCATAGATGGTTCACTGCAGCTCCGGCTGCCAAACCCACGAAAACACATTCTGTCCCACAAAAACACATTGTACACATTACACATCAGGCTTTGCACACGAGATTGAGATTGTGGGCAGGAAATCTGCCTCGCTTGCTGATTGGTTACAACCTGCGTCCCCATTGAACCATAATCCAACAATCTGCAATGTATCATCAAGTATGAAGCTAATGATGTTTCTTTCTGAACCCTGCAGATACGATTCCAAACAAAGACAATAAAGCTTTGTGACTGAGTATTTAAATCATGTTAAAAGGAGGTTCAAGGGTCGACCCTGTGCGTATTAATATTGTGCAATGTTCGTCCTCTTTCAGGGCGGACTGAGCCCAGTTTACTGCACTGCTTCCTCTGACTGGTGTAGCGATGTCATTGCCACTTCAGACAAGCTCAACCTCTCACAACGGTAGTCCGCATCCCTCACGTAGAGCAAATTCATAACCTGTGCGCTTCCTGAACCGTAAACACCGTCCAACCCTCGCTAAAATATTAGCAAATAACCATCTCACATCACCGATACATTACTTGATAAAAGTCCTGCCTCTGGTCACAAGCACACATGTAATACAGCTTTTCAACTGCCGTCAGCTATTTCAGGACGACTAAACAAACACGGGCTTGTCTAAAAAAAACTGTGAAGTTGTTTGACAGCTGAAAGTATTTAAAGTCTGATTTTCTTTTCAGCGAGGCTCCGGAACGTCATGAGCGATACCGACTGGGCTCTTCGGATGGATTAGCCTCCCCATTACCGGTGAAGACAGATATGTGTTGGTGAGGTCACCTAGTGGCAACAGATAACTGTGGACATGCAATCAACACTTCCCTGTTTCCTTAACACGCGATAGCAAACAAAAGCCTGACAAACGTACGGAATAAAAACGACAAGCGAATCATGAAATCCAGCAATAGACCTCCGTCCATACTGTGTCCCAATAAAGCAACCGAATAGCGGACAAACACACATACAGGCACTGACAGATTGATTTGTGGGAAAGGAAATGATAAGCTGCTGGTTCTGGCTCTGGGACTACTTCACAGGGAAAGATAGAAACGCATGTTGGGACTTTTTTTTTTTATTAAGATAGATCGAAGCACATCAGCAAAAGTAAGTCCTACGGAGGAGCTGTCAACTGGATGTGTTGGCGGTCCGGTATGAAGGGTTAACACACAGACGACCTGGCCAGCGATGCAGATGTGAGTGCGTCAGAGCAAGTAAGAGATTGGAAAGGAGAGAGAGAGGAGGGGTGCAGCAGGAAACAGTAGAGAGACTATCTATAGACTGACCAGTCGTGGAAATAGACCCATCACTTAGGTCAGTTGTTATCATCACCTGTTGAGGAGCATCTCCGGGGAGGCAGGAGGCAACCAGGCAACCATCAATGATGTCGGTCCAGGAAATGCTTCCTCTCATGAAAAGCTTTAAATATAGATTACCTGTCCCAACGCTAACTTTAATTGATTTCAAACCCTCAGATAAAGAAGAGATCAGTCTGCAGTATTATAAACCAGGCCTAGAATTACAAACAAAACGTGTACCTACAATTTGCAGCCTCGACCCCGAAGCTCTTAAAACAGGACCCGTGTCTCATGAGTGGTTGAGGTTACGAGAGCTGAACCCCGTGAAACGATGCATCTATTCTTAGACACTTAATGCACACGGTCCCCTGGGCTGACTTCCCGTAAAAGTTTCTAGAAGTGTGTCCTGTAAATGGGCTGCACTCAGAAAGGGTTTAAATATTGATTCTCTGTCTAAACTCCGGGGGGAATACGAGGCACAGATTTTTTTTTTCTATCTCTGGATACGAGGGACCTTGAAAGTCTCCCGGATCCATTTGTAAAACAAGTAAATGGCTTCCACCATAAATGTTTTAATGAGGATTAGCAGTGACTCCACTGCCTCTGCAGGCTGATTTCCCCAGAATGTGTATTAAATTAAAATAGCTTCTTCACTAAAAAAGCACCATAAGGAATATTTAATGTAACTATAAACCTGCTTTCATCGCTGTCTTCCAACCCGTCAACAGACCGTTACCCACAGTATGTGCTCACCATAGTTAACAGCAGTGGCTGAATCATACATATCGTGGCACCAGTCAGCTGTTGACCTAAACATTTTATAATACTTGTCTTTCAGCATTTTTTGTTTTCTTTCTCCAAATGTCTCCTTTTAGGGAGTTTTGTCAAACCGCCGTAGTAAAACGTTTCATTGGCTCTTTGAGGAGCAGCACCATCAATCCTGACCTGCTGTAAAGTTGTTTGCTCTACAGCAGACAAAGAAGCGGTGAGACTGATTTTCAGTTCCTGGGCGGACGGCTCGGGACTCTTTGTTACAACAACTGGATCCCATGATGCAATAGTGGGACAATGTGTCAATATTGTTGCGGTAACTAGTGCCATCAAGGAAACACGCAGCATTCACATACATGCAGAGCAGCTGTCAGGGTGAGTGTGGTTTGGCAGGACTTGCTGAATTCTCTAATAACCCCGTACTCTGTGGTCTCTTCTGGGAACCAACTCAATGGGTCGACTGGCAGAGAGCAGCAATGTGTGAATAGTTTCTGTTGCGTGTGCAAGTGTGCAGAGGCCCAATGTGTTATTGATGAGCCGCCACAAACACTGACATTTATCCCTGTATTATCTGGGTTTCACTGATTAAATGAGATAGTCTTGTATCTGAGAAGTATATTGTTTGTGTGTTATGTCTCTCAGAATTTTCATTTTCATCTCAGAATTTTCAGGACAAAGTGTGAGTGTGACCGGTCGTCCGTCCCTACATGTCCGCCCTGTGATTGAGTTGCAACCGGTCCAGCGTGTAGCCCCGCCTCTCGCCCAATGACAGCTGGGACTGCCTCCAGCAACTGGATGAATGGACTGATTGAAACAATGTTACACAGAATTAGCAAAGCAAGATTATAGAAAAATATAAAAAAAAACAAGATTTTTCTTCTTTTCGAACATTTTCTTCAACAGAAATTTACAATCATCAGCAGCCAAAACCGAACCAGTACTTTACTCACACACTCGCCAATGTTCTGAAAGCTCAAGCCGTGTATGAGACTCATTATGATGCTGCAGTAAATGTCAGAATACACTGATTTACTTGCTGCCAACTGATTGTGGGAAAACCTCCACTGACCGATGCACACACATGGATACACATGCACAACTGTAATAAGCATTCACATGGCTCCAGTTAATAGCATGAACATGGCGACCCAAAGAGGCCCCGAGGGGGACGGGCACAGGCCCTGGCAAGCCATTTGTCATCAGTCTCATGTGGCATTAAGCCTGTGCACTGCCAAATTGAGTGATTTGTTTGAATCTGTGACTGTGCATGTGAACTGCATGTGTATATGTTTGTATCGGTGTTCCGTGTGTGTTTACCAGCAGGAGCTCCAGCAGACACTTACAAATGGATTAACGTGCTTCGGGGTCTCACTCCAGTTTGAGTGATGAGGGAAACGTTTGTGTGAACTTTCATGAGGTGGTTTGTGGGTGAACACGTAGACAAAGTGACATGAAAACCAAGGGACCATCAAGTGACGTGTTCAAACAGAGGCATCAAACCCACGATCGGAGAGCCAGACCTTTGATTGCTACACATTCACTGCAGACACTTGTATAGGAACTCTTTTCTTGAGTGGTCGATACACGGCAGATGGCGTATGATTGAGTTCAGCTATCACACGTATGCTGACGGGGGTCAGGGTGCAAAGGGACATTAACAGTGAAGTAATGTGGTAGAAAGATGAGAGTCCGACAGTGACTCTGGTTTTCAGCTTGTTGAATCAATGAGCAGCTTTGATGATGGAGTGTATGTGCACGCATGTGGAGAAGAACCACGGAACACGTGTGTGTGTGTGTGTATTTTATTCTTACCCTGGAGATGGTGAGGGGCATGTTGAAGTCTTTCCCACCCTGCAGCCTGAAGCCCCAGGGGGCAGGGCCTAGGAGAGTGGCGCTGTAGTTGCTGCTCATGGTCTCCTTGATGATATCAGCTGCGACGGTATTGATCTTGCTGACGATGGGGATGTCCCTAAATCTGAGGGAAGATATGAAAGATAAACATCTAGTTATTAAGTGACATTAAGAGTGTTATTGTTTGGTTATGACAGGAAAAAGACAGGATTGTAAAGGATTGATGAGGAGAGGAAAAGAGGGGTCAAGAGGACAATGCAAAGGGAGGAGAGGAAAAACAAAGTAGAGATGGACATAAAAAAAAGACTATAGCCAAATACTTAGCTACACATGTCTGAATGTGTCAATTTAAATGGTATAAAATGTAAAATAATTGTCATACAAACAGCTTCACACTCCCTCACACATACATTCTTATCTCACAATACTACTGTATAGTACTGCAGTTTTATAGCATAAAACGATGTACAATACATTTACACAGGTAATACTATGAATATTTTTATGAATGAAAAGGCTGTACCTCTTTATTTGAAATTCCAGAGAGGGGAAATAATTCCTTGCCAGGCAGGTAGACAATATAATCCCTGGTATCCCCTGGAATATCCCCTTCCCAACAAACACACTGAATGTGTGTGGAAGAGGTACAGGGAGATGCAATGCTCTTATATACGGACTAATGACAGAGGGGAGGGGAAAGGTGGAGGAGGGGAGAAAAGAGGAGGGAGGGAAGATGTAGAACGGTGGAGGTTAGGATGGGAGGGGAGAGGGAGGAGAGAGAGGAGGGGAATCGGCCCTGGGTGGAGTCAGTGGAACGTGGAAAGAGGAGAAATGAGGGAGATGATTAGAGGATGGGAGGAGGCATCATTTAGAGGAAAAAGAGGGGGGAGAAGGGGGGATTACGGAAAAGAGTGTGGGAGCCCTACACACAGAGAAAAAGACAAGGGGAGGGAGAGTAGGCATGGGGGTGGAAGAGAGAGGCATCGGAGAGGGGCCGGTTTATCTGTCATCCCGATATTTTGGGAACATGGACTCAGTGCTGCAGGCTGCTTCATTGAAGGTGCAACCAGCCATGACCAGAACATGACCTGAGAACACACCGACAAGGCTCCAAGTGAAGTTCTATCAAAGGCCACATGATGAATGAATTATTATACGGATCCTAAACACGATCCACCACTTTGTGTCACATGCTTGTTTCATTTGGAAATATGGAAAATGAGATGCACTGATATATATATATACAGTATATTGTTTTCCTCCTTAGCACTCAAAGTCCACGGCCCCGGACCACCAATCCACTTCAGCTCACTGGATACGAGAGTATATACTGTAGTGTGGCTGTCATGCCTTTAATTGAGGAATAAGCTTCATTAATAAAGGGATTAACTGCTCTCTGACATGATCTAAATGTATGTGTGTGGTATTCATGTGATATCTGTGCATTTTGGTACAGAGCTGAAGATTCTATGCAGCGTCAAAAAGTAATAATTCTCCTCCTGCACAGCAGTGTTTGTTCACTCTCCTTCGCCCAGACGGATTAATATTGACTTTGAATTTAAAGTCATGAGTCCGCGGTCATTTTACAAGATCCTATGAAAAAACAACAGACGTATAGGAGGACAGGGAGAGTGGAGGTTTGAAGAAAGAAAAGTTACATAGAAACTTATAAGAGTTACATCAAGATAGCATGTTGTCTAACACAAACAACCTTCAGAGTCCTGGGTTGAAGGGGTCCTGATGGTGCTAGTTATCTATCATTTTAAATAAAGTGATAACAGAAGGCACATGTTTATTTGAAGCTATAGGATAGATTGATGCTCATGCCTGTTGTAAAGAGGACAAACGTGTTGACTAATGAGTGAGATTCATTACATCCTATAACGAATGGGAACAAACCCTTCTCATGTTGATACCAGCAGTCTGGGGGAGCCTGTTATTGAAGTACAATGAGAATTTGTACCAGATGGTTAAATTAATCAAACAAGGGGCAAAGATCAGTGATTAGACTATAATGTCATATCCTGCAGTCACACTGCTTTGGTTACCATAACAACCTTTTATTTCTCTTCTAGGACGGCTCTGATTTAACACATAGGCCTATGTCAGAGGTCAGGGGGGGGGGGGGGGGGGG
>CAAKHC010006773.1:0-18096 GCA_901007825.1 Macroramphosus scolopax
CCAGTCAGTATTTTCTTAAACTCTCCCTAAAGCAAGAGTTAATTGGGTCCTCAGCTAATGCTTGTAAGCTTATATTCAATTCTCATTTCTTTTGCAATGAAAAGCTTGTTGAAAGTAAGATGAATGAAAGCTATTCCCAAATCTGCCAGTTTAATATTAGCCCGAATCTAGTCAGACATCAGCAACTCTTTTTTATCCCTCAGTACTGTTGCTCACACAGCAGAAAAATATGCTACTCACAGTGATCCAGCGCATCTGTGCTGAGAGATACTGCTGTCCTGCTATATGCTATTTCCCCGCAGGTTAGTTGTTTTGCAGGCAATAACGAGTGGATCAGAAATATAAACAGTACAAAAGTGAGATGAGTCCAGAAGAGTTAAAATGAGGATTCCAACAAGTATTGATATAAATAATTAATTCCGGTTGGGTTATACGTTCCTGCAACTGCAGCCCATCAACCTGCAGTTGCTGTAGGGACACGATTTGTGCACGCTGAGCAGAAATGCTTACTTGTAGGGATGTTTTTCCGCTGGCAGATACTGAGATACTGCTCTGTTCCCTCATATAATGTGACCATGGCTGTTTTTTTATTTGTGCCAGCTTTAAAATCCATACTATTCACAGATTTGGCAGAGAGAAGGACACTACAAATAAATCAATGAACACAGTGAAATCACCTATTTGGTAGTTATTTCTGTTTTAAAATGTATACAACAGGCAAGCCAAAGGAGCTAAATGAAAGAAATTTGTCATCTTTGCAAATGTATAGTGATGCTGTTCGACGCCAACTGTCTGAATTGCCGTTAGATAAATTCATTTTTTTATCAACTGCTTAGCTCAAGAGGTTCATGCTTGGCATAAGCATGTATGAAAGAGCTTGCTCTGAAGAGTGTGGAGGTTTATTTCGAGGTGCAGTAGTAAGCTATAAGTTACAATGTTTGCATTTGTAGGTGTTAGTGGGCAGATAGCCCAGTGTCAAACTCAGGCCAGATTCCTCTTAGTAATAACATTGTGAGTGGTACATGGAAAACTACTTCTGACTACATACATGCCAGCTACTGTTCAGTAAGGTCTGGTTGAAGCTTATCTTTCTCTCAGATGTCATGAGTTTCTTACTGTATGCTTGTGTGGTAGACTTGAATGACGCCTTACATTTTAACACTTTAACACTACTTTTCTTAGTTCATTTTCCATCTGGGTTATCATACTTTCATGGAACAGACTAAGTAAATTTAGTGTGTGTTTTGGGAGGGTAATAGGCTTTCATTTGTTCTGTTGATATATGCAAAGGGCTTAAGGACTCCCGGATAATAACAAAGTTGTATTTCAACCAAGATGAGTCTCACCTTCCCTAAGAACTGGCTCTCTTGTGTCAGGCTTAAGGATCACTGTTACTGCTCTCACTAAATCTGTTGTTACTAAACAAATGGCCAAACAAAATGTTCAATGCATTTCATTTGTCACTCTGTTTACTGCTCGGCATCATGTCCGCCTATTTCACAAAGGTGATGAACACGTAGGTATAAGTGTAGTTGCGTCATACGATATGGTATGTTGACTCATGGCCCGCCGGGAAATTGTTAAATGTCTCACCATACTTCCGATCCCGGAGAAGACGGTCATGTACAAATGTGAAAGCCTCATGATGGATTCTGCTTGCACAATGAAAAGCTTGAATGACGTAGGTTATTTAGTAGCGTTGCTAAGATAATTGAGGGTTGTGTGACATGTTCCCCTAACAGTGTGGCAGAAAAAATACCGTGAACATTCTGTTACTTGTGGCAGGTTCTGCTGAAGCTGATCTGACAGTAGTTTTTGATTTAAAGTCCGTATAACTCAAGTATATTTTTTTTGGATGGAGAACGGTCTTCTGGGTTCTGATTGGTAAATACCACCCGCTCCCTCTGATGCAGATAATGCTCGCCTTCCGGGTGGAGGCATTTTAGACAGTGAGTCGGTTGTTTAGCGAGCACGCCAATCAAGACTAAGTCTTGTTTTGATATGTTAATAGGAGCTAATCTGAGGCCACATAGAAATATTGAAGGTTTTTATTGAAGCAGGGATTAAAGTATTCCGAACAGTCAGACGTAATCCTAATGTTGAGATTGTGTTCCATAAACTTCCTCAGCCAAATACGTTGACATAAAAGACAAAGACATAAAATAAGGCTTATCCCTTTTATCGTATTTATGAGATTAGGGGATGCAATAACAAAATATTTTCATTTCATTGACTGCATCTTTTTGGAATTGGAAAGCCATCCTTAATTTTGCCTGATTTAGAACGTTGAGTTGAGGTGATTGATATAGATTTGAAACTATATCATGAATTTCAGAGTATTTTTTCAGGTCACAATATTACAATTGAAAGGAAACTAGTGTTCCATACCTCTCTTTTTTTTCAAGTAATAGCAGCATATTGTCTGGAGAGCTAATCAAACACAATGATTGATTAAAACACTTGATACTTACTATAATCAAATACCCAACTATATCAATTAAGTTGGCTAAAAAATGTAATTGGAATTTAATCATGTCTTAGTTTCAGAGAGGACTTCTATACTCATGGTATTCATAAACTTACCCCAGGATAAACAAATGGAGAAGTTATATTAAATAGTAAAAGTGCAAAATACTGTAATGGCAGTACTTTTTTAACATTACTGCATTTTGAAATATAATTTTATTGGCAATATCTGATAGGGTCCTTGTTCTAGCTGCACGTGGTCTTTCAGGCACTCCTGCCAAACAGCTGTTCATATGAGTCGGTTTGCAGCGTTTGAATGGACGCTCCTATGGAATGCCTGCAGTCAGCAGGTTTGCTTCAACAGCACCAGGGGTGGTGGCACTGGTTGCCCATCTGCACCCGTTAATGAGAAATTGTTCACATACAGTGTAAAAATAGCCTTTTTAAACTGTACTTATATGAATAAATGTGTGGTTTTGAGATTATTTTTATTTTCCCGATTTCTCATTGCAGAAAGTCTGTACAAAGGTGTCAGAACTCTTAATGCAACATTGGGACAGTTTTTTGATTTTCCTTTTTAGCATACATACTTCTCTCAGATTCCATTGTAATTCAAGTGTAAACCCAGCAAATAAAGAACATGGACAAACTGAATGATACATTTGGGTAAATAAACTAGACTTTCAGAAAAAGTGTTAAATATATTGAGCTATCGATCCATGGTTATGAGCCAGAGGGCCCCTGCTTCTGTATACAAACTCTTGTGATTATATTATCTAGGAGCCAGACCTAAGTGTGTTTCAGAATTAAAATCTCAAAATCAACACAACAGGAAACAGGCAGACGCAAACCAGAAGTGACACGGCCTGTTTTGTACCTGATAAAATAGTTGCAACATGTCATGATAACATTTGTCAGCTTGTGTCATCACCCTATGCAGCTCATGAAAAAGTCTCCTATTCGTTTCAACCTGAGTGCCGGAAACCGTGCGCTGTCTCTTTAACAGGCCATACGGGTGCTCTGCCCTGTGTTCAGGGCATAGTGGGGGAGGGAGGGAGGTTGTTGTCGGAAAGACCGGCCCTGGTTGGCTTGGCCTTGCTGAGAGGAGTGACATCACATGGAGGAGAAGCCCTGTGGTGTAAAATAACATCTCCTTTTATGGGACGAGGTGGACTGTTCCATTCTCAGAGAGAGGTGAGATTTGCTCCCTTCTCACTGCTCCCTCAATGCAGTTTTCCCTCTGTATACAGTGGATGTTCTAATTAATTGTCCATTACGGTTTGTCTTGTATATTGATATCTTATCGGTAGTCTCAGAAAAAGTCTTAATCCTCTTGTATCTTTAAAGTTTTCCCTTTTAAACGGCCCTAATTTACAGCTTGAGAACCACACTTATTCCCCCATCTTTTAATAGAACGCTACAAGGCAACATTTGACATGCTGTTGGCTTTGCAAATGCCTCATCATTGTGGTGGTGTGCTTTAGCAGGAGTTTTCTTCTTATAATTCATGTACTTTATTAACTGAGATTAAAACAGATTCCTTTTCTACGTGCTGAGTTGTTTTCCTCATAGCTCACGATTAGATTTGGCCCAAGGTGCTGTTAGCTTTTACAAGGGAAATCAGCTGGTCTGTGTAGTACTCATGGAAACAGAAGACGAGCCAAGTATCATTGGTCCCATCTTTCTCTCCCACACCAACTCTTAGCACTGAGACCCGCCCTTCTGTTTCTCCACCCCTGGCAGCATTTCTCCTTGGTTGTACTCCACACATGCTAAATCTCAAAACACCAGACAAAAAGAAACAAAAGCTGCAACTCGTGTAGGCTTCAAATAGCATGTGACTACCCTTGCTTTTGGTTGATGTGGTATGTCCCGAGAAGAGCAGTCACCTCCCCTCCCTAAGTCAGATTTGTCTCTACTCCAAGGAAATACACTGACTGTACCTTCGAAATGAGTAAAGAAACTGAAGTTACACTCTTCCAGCTGGACACTCATAGATACAGATGAACAGGCCAGATTGTTTTCACTAAAGGTTGGCGTATAAATGTAGGCTGACAAGTCATGACAAGAATACTTCTGAATCCCTGAGAGATCCTCTGAACCTCCTCCTTCCAATGTCTCAGTGGTTGGGGCCATGGCCTCTCAGTCAGGGTAAGAAATGTACATTTATTTGGCTGCTTCACTTCCGTCTCTGAGTGTCTAGGAAGAGCTTGATAGTCACTCTGTGGTACAAGCCATAACTAAAAATGTTTGGATGGCTTTTAATGACGTGTCACAGAAGCTCAATTCTGTATTCATAGTATTGAGATAACCATCAGCCCCCCCTCCTTTTTTGTTGCTTGTATTGAAGACGTGGCCTGGGTGCTATCTTATGAGTATCCAAAAGACAGATGAGCAGATTAATTTAGGTACAGAGTGAACTTTTCAGCTCTGTAGACTTTGACCCACCTGGTTCAACATGCTGTTGAGTGATTACAATTTAAAGGGAGCTGGCCATTACACAATACTTTTCAAATGAAAGTCATGGCGTTCGAGGAGCATTTTGCTTAGGCAAGCTTTTTTTCTTATTTTTGAAACTGTCCACTTTGCTTTCCTCACTAAAATGGCAACAGATTAGCTCTGGACTGCACAGACCTGCATGTGAGCCAAAAATTGTCATTTGGGCTTCAAAATGTTGGAGCCTTTCCTGGAAGCCTACAAGAACACAGGTGCTCAGCATGTGGATGTCATGTCATGTCTTATTTGTACATCCTACAATTTCAGTTACCACCCGAAGCAAGGAAGGTAAACTCATTATACCTGGAAAACTCAAGAGCATGTTCAGCAACAATAGAACACGCTAGCTCTCATTCATCATGTAGCAAGAAGTACACACGTATGTTGACACATGGGAAATAGGTGACATGTCCACACATGTGGTACGTTAAAAGTTAGAGATAAATCAGTCCGTTTCTTGGCATGATTTGGCCTTACCTGAAATGTTGTCTTTCTAGTATGACAAAAAATGATTTGTTCCCTGAGTTGTATGATTTTTTTGCATACACCTTTCTGTCCTAAGGTCTAATAACTAATAAAGTAATTATTTATACAAGACTGGAAATATTAAACTAACACATTTGGTGCTGTTGAAACTTATTATCATTTATATAAAGGCAGTTAACTGGCCTTGGTGTGCTTCTCCGTATAACTTCTGTCTAAGCCAACTCCAGTTCTTGGTGCACTTTCTTATTTATTCAAAACCACAGGCAGAGTTTGAACTATATACATATACACAGGAGTAGACTCTGAAAAACACATTTTAGTTAGGCACAAACGTCAAACTCTTGGCTGCCAGACGCCTAAATACTAAAATGAAGGCCTTAGTGACATCTAAAGCAATAACAGGCAATAGCTTCTCTTGGGGATGTTTTCTTTTCGCTGTATGACAGGGTGTAACCCCTGTTTAACTAATAAAAACCAACAGAGTGGGTCAATTAGGTGGGCAGAATGGACATGAGCAGTGTTCACAAAGGATTCTGTGCCTGGGGCATTTGATCGTTAAGCACTGTGCTAACAGTGGCCCATTCACACATTCAGCTCCACTCCAAAACTGACATCGGCAGGCTCATTTACATTTACATGTTTTCCCAGCCGTCTAAAAGCACCCTTGGTGGTACAATTAGGTTCCAAGCATGAAGAGAGGCTAAAAGAGGACTGATATGATCTTGGATTGTAGTATTAGTCCAGAGCAGAGTCGGTGTGTTTTCTTACCAACTGAAGGCATAAGATACATTTCTGGTTTATCCTTGAATACAAAGAATTCATAATGAATGACAGAGGATGATATAAAAAATGTATTACCTGGTGTAAGACTCTGTTTACTCTCCTTAATGTAAACATAGGAAGACACCATGGACATGTCATTGTGTCTGGAATCGACATGAACGCATGTGCGCAGTAGATTGATGATTGGTGGTGTTTGTTTGCAGGCGGTTATTTCTCGCGTCTATATTCCACAAGACGATGAATAGCGTCAGAAGTTCCTATGATTCATAGAGTAGAGCTGCGGGCAAACAAAAAACACATGCCTTAATGATCCATTGCGACAAAACCCGATGATAAATGTGTTCTGTAAAATTTAAAACAGCAGCCTGCTGGCAGAAATCCCGCCATAGACAGCTACTCGTACACATAGTCGCTGATGCAGAAAGTATGACACTAGCTTTAAATGGAGCGTCGGAATGGTATGACGCTGTCGTCTTACCCGTCATGGGTTGGTTAACCAGTGGTCCGTTCAGTTGTAGCCAGGGTGTTGTTATTGGCAGTATCGTTTATATTCTAAGTTGTGCTGTTGGTCATAAGAGAAAAAGGAGGGTGCAGGGTTTTGATGATGTATGGCCTAAACACAATGTTCATTCATTTACACCTCTACTGATAAAGTTGGTGCTAATGATGTGTCTCAAGCACCACACTGTGGTTAGCCTCCTGAGATTTGGTATAGTGTAGCCCAACTAGTTGGTAAATCACGTAGTAAATGACTCATAGTCGGGTGTGGTTCATAATGTAAAACAGCCAGAGGCCGGTACGCAGTAAATCATTTAGTCTTACTAGTTCGGAACTTGGAACACTTTTGCTCAATCTCGTAAAGTTTTAGACGAACCTCATTAATTTGAACCAAACCTCAGTTCACCCCCGCATGTTTACCTGGAGTTTGTTGTGTCAACCCATCTGCTCCCTTTCATCTTTTCAGTCCTAATTTGTAACAATTAAAAAACATCCTTCTGTGTTGTGTTTATAATCTAGGAGGAGGCCGGGTGGGTGCAGCATAATCGTGCTCCGTCAACAGACGTATTGTCAGTGTTGTTCTTGGCTGAGCTCGAGATGTAGAGTTAAACCGAGAGGTGACACGCCTGGCTGATAATTTGCCTGCTGTTTGTTTAAGGGTTCGGTATTTGCATTCAGTTAAACACGATGCATATTTTGTTCTTGGTCCCACCGGCGGTTTGTAATGTACACACTATTGTTTCATACTTTGATATGACCAGTTTGAAATCGTGTTGCATGTCCGATTTAATGCTCCATGCATTCAGTGTTGTCAGTCCTTCTGGTGTAAATCCATACAGTACATCCACTTGCAAGGACTTTGCCCTTTATTTGTCCTCTCCTGTTATGTTTGGACTACACACACTCACGCTCAGAAGCTCAAAAAGGGCAAGCATGTGTGATAACATTTTGGCTTCACGTTCTTCACAATGTAATGTGGACGTCCAGTATGCTTTTTCTTATATTCTCCATTACTTGCTAACATAGACCTTCATGTATCTGCTGAAGTAACTCCTGTGCAAATTACAGTAAATAAACCCCTGATTGTCTGACAACATTTATAATTGCAACTAGTAGCTTCGGCTGCCGGGAGAATTTAAACTGACCATTTGGTCAAGGACGTTGTTTGCAGTAGAAGGAGGCTACCGCCGTGTCTAGACCAGCCTAAGCCTATTAAACATTACTTTCGCCTCCGTTCATCTCTGACGATCTAATGACGATTGTCCTACCTGTACTTTGCCAAAAAAGAAAAAGAAAACGCAACTCAAAGCCGAGGCTTGATGATGGCAACCTAATTGTATGATCCATAGTTGTCAACTTCACAATGTGGTTCAGGCATAGTAACTCGCATTCAAACAAGAGTTAGTATTTATTCAAATTTTCCCTCCATGAATGTCTCACTTTCATAACTCTGCTGCTTTTTTAAAGCCATCCTTGTACTGCCACCGGATAAGACGTCTTTTTATTGCCTCCACTCAGCGTGTTTTTATGATAACTTGTTGTTCTGTTTGTGTTGATAGCAACATGAACCGTGAGGACCGGAATGTGCTCCGAATGAAAGAAAGAGAAAGGAGAAATCAAGAAATCCAGCAGGGAGGAGGAGAGGCCTTTCCAGCAAATTCCCCTCTCTTCCCTGAACCTTACAAAGTGGTAAGTGTTGTGGACGTCACATTCATTCATGTAATTGATCAGGCAGTTCGGGAGAAATTTGAAACGGCGTCAGGAAGTGAGAACTGAAAAGTCATGCCCAGAGTATTTGCGTTCTCGCATGCTGTGTTAAACTGATAAGGCATGTTTACCTTAAGGCTTCTATGAGAAAGCTGGAAAACCTCTTTTTGTGGCGTCGCTCTGCACACCTGTGTGCTCACACGTTATGTAATATGTGTTTGACTTAATTCCTACGTTTCTTCAGTCTGGAATGAAGCAATTAGTTCTGATGCTGGTCTCAACAAAATCCGTTTTTTTCAACACTGTTTTTAATTCATGTGCGATGAAGCCTTCAGAGGACACAGTCAAGATGAGTTGGACACATGGAAGCAATTTTGTGTGACATGTTCCTCTGAGAATTCTTTTAAATGGTGCTCACCACACACACTGAAGGATAATTTCCCTAATTCGCCCTGATTATCTGCCCAAAGCATCCTGTAATGTGAGGGACAGTGAATGGGAAGCATCACTGGTTGTTGCGTTAGCGCGTAGCTAGAACAAGCCCTGACACCAACAATTAAACTTTAATTCCAACTCACCTTCAACACAGGCTGTAAATCCCATACGACCTGCTGACCCCAGCCTCTCAGCTGTGACTTCATCTACTTTTTTTGTGCTAAAAACATGACAGCAACAGTCTGCCTCGAAGTTTGTTTCTGAATTCCTGTTTGATCACGTGAGATCCCTCATACCTGGAATCGCCACTCTTGCATTGTTTAGTGTTACCAACGAGGTTGTGATCCTGCATCTTGACTTAACCAACTGGTTTGTTCATTCTTATCATAAGAATATTGAAAATAACTTGCATCTGTCATGCTGTTTGCGATCTCCCAGGTGTTTATAATCTGTTAAGATTTCAAATCTCCTAGTGTGCGCCCAACCGGCTGATGTGTCGGCAGCACAGTCGGTGGTTGTGTTAATCATAGGTGTTTAAAACGGCGTCAGATGCTATCCCTGACATTTGTGGTTTAGTTTCAAACGTGTTTTGCTGCAAGATAGTCAGCTATGGACTCTGCTCAAAGGAAACAACAGTGGAATGACTTGACACCGGCCTTTGCTTGGATGTTTTGTAGTGCAACTAGAAAATAAACGCGCCTCACCCCTTCCGCCTATGTCTTCTCATGCTGAGAAACATATTGTAGATGTAGGCCAGCCAGCTCCCGCCTGGACAATATAATTGTTGAGAGGATTTGAGTTCTCTGAACTGATCTAATCTCTTCCACTAACCAGATTTGAGCAGAGGTAAGTGGCTCTTTTCCCTTTACTTCAGCTAGCCATCAAATGGCAGTAAGGAATGTGCCCTGACAGTTAGAGAATAGAAAGGTGACCAGAGGTGAGTGATGATCACTGGCGTGTGTTTTGGTCGACCATAAAGTGAAAGGTAAAAAGGTGACTTTGAAAAAGAAGGAATCATTGGTATTTGCTAGGGAATGAGACCTTTGCAAATACCAATGATTTGGGGTTTTGCAAGTTGGTTCCTCTGTGCAGGAACTCTTTACTACTTGTAAGAGAAAAGGCACTGGCACTGTGCTGTAGCACAAAAAGAAATTTGGAAAAGTAACTGGCTTTTTTTACATAATGTTTCTCTTGTCTCCTGCTTGTCTGGATCTTATGTAAGCTGCAGTTTTACACCCCCCTCTCTCTCCCTCTGTCATGCTTCACTAAGTGGAAGTTTACTGTGTTCTGCGTTAAAGGCCATGTGTGCACACAGCTGCGGCTATAGCCTCCCAGATGTAGACCAGCAGAGCACTAACATTTTTATGGTGCAGAGTTCATGCACTTGTAACTCAGCTGCACAGAGTGAAGATCACAAAGTTCTTTGTTTAAAATCATGGCCATGCAATATAATTCTTTACACATGCATAAAAACATTTTAAATGAAGGTCTGCAGTGTCCCATTTACATAGAAAATTTCAGGCCATGTGTGCACTATTTCTTGCTTCACTGTCCATAGCATTAATAGTAAATACAGTTGCCAGTATCACTGTGTTTTGGCCTTTAGAAGTTTATCAGACCTTTGCAATACTTCACAAAAATTCAGGCAGATTTTATTAAACTTGAGGACTCACTCAATTAATCAAATAAGGCACATACCTTATGCATGTTCTACAAAGTGAAAACAAATTAAACCCATCTCTGTGGACATGTACACGTGCAAGCCAGGCCATGTTAGCAGGAGGGAGCAGGGGAATGTTATGACCAAGCAAGTGACATTTCCTGTTTCAGATAACTGATTGTTTCCTTGCCCTCTGTGTGAATCTGTCAAACAAAGTAGAGATCTGCGGCTGCATGTGTGCAACTGGATATTCTTCAGGCTGTCATGGTCTACTTGGAAGGAGGTCAGCGGGAACCCTCAACGTGATTGATTGACCTCTGGGTTTTGAACTTTTGGCCTTTTTCAATGCAACGTCTCGGCTCGGCTTGACTCGGTTCGGTTCGGCCCCGGTTTGGCTCCGCGAGTCGTTTTGCATTTCCGTGACAACAGAGTGAAGGTGTGTCTTTAAACTGATGAAGCGCTTGTATGTAGTTGATGAAACATTGAGTAGATGTGTGGCTGTGGTCAGACCAGCTGATGCAAACGGTTTCCTTTGAATTCTCCACAATAAAAGTCCTCTGTCATTAAAGCTTCAAAGCTTTTATTCTGAAGCTGCAAAATCAGGAATTGTTGGGTTTTCATCTGTCACTTAACACGACTTCACTGAGACTGAAAGGGAACGTGTAATAGTAAAATGAGGCGGATAAATGAGCAGACGCTTATCTGTGTTCACAGATGGGTGGGTGTGTGTCGATCTGGGCCCAGTTTGAACAAGCCAACTGTGATTGGCTGATTAGGTGTGTCTCTATGTTCAGTTATTTTCTCAATGATCAATTGCTTCAGCTTAAATGTAAAACCGGTGACACAGGGCGTTACGATTAACATCAGCATTTCTGTTGTCTGCATGAGAGAAACTTGTTCTCTCCATTTTCTGTTTTTGATGGAAACTAATTAACCCAAATGTTGAACTTTCCTCATAATGACTGTTTTCTCCCCCCCTCTTCTATCCCTTCATTTCCTTCATTTCATTTCTCATTTTTCTGTCTCTTCTTTCTCTGACTGTCCTTTGTTTTTCTTCATCATCACACCTCCTCCTCCCTTTTCCTCTCTTTCTCTCTTCAGTCCAGCAAGGAAGATAAACTGTCCAGCCGTATTCAGAGCATGCTAGGCAATTACGACGAGATGAAAGAGCCCATTGGTGACACACTTCCAAAGCTTGGCGGCAAACCTTCTAACAGCTCGTCTTCCTCCGAGGAGAAATCAGGCCCGCCTTTGTTTGGCGGGGACCAGCGTGGCGTTGGTAGCGGTGGCAGTAGCCAGAGCAGTAAGTGGACTCCTGTTGGCCCCGCAGCAGGTGGATCTTCATCCCAGTCCCAGAAACGCTCAGGACTTCAGGGCGGGCACAGTAGCCAGAGGGGCAGCGGGGGCAGTAGCGGCAGCAGTAGCCAAAGACACGGAGAGGTGCGGGAGAAGAAGTCAAGTAAACACAGTGGAGGGTCTGAGCACTCAAAGTCCCACACATCAAGTCCGGCAAAGGGGTCTTTGAGTTCCTCTGGCAGTAACAGCCACTCGCGGAGTTCCTTGTCTGCCGAGCAGCATCACAGCAAGGAGCGCTACCGTTCCAAGTCGCCACGAGACAGAGAGGCCAACTGGGACTCGCCCTCTCGGGTTCACACCTCCTTCCCCTCTGGACAGCACTCGAGTCAGGCCTTTCCCCCATCTCTTATGTCCAAACCCGGCTCCATGCTGCAGAAGCCCACAGCCTATGTGCGTCCTATGGACGGCCAGGAAACTGCAGAACCCAAGAGCTCACAGGCAGAAAGCTATAGTGGACAGTCACACAGCAGCACCATGGGAGAGATGAAGTCCAACGGCAAGGCATCGCTTTCCAAACTCAAGATCCCCTCACAGCCTGTAGAGGTAAAGCCTGATCTATAGACCTAATTGTAGTGCCATTTCCTTTTTATTATTAAATGAATCTGCACTCTCAAGCTGATGTTTACTACTCACATAAAGTGTGCACTGTGTGTTAATGTGGCGCTGCAGCTATAAGTGGAGGTTGCATGCAGACGTTACAGACTTCCTATGTTTGTTTTCAGAGCATATATTCACAATGAACACTTTTCAATGATCTCACAGCACATGCCCTAACTGAACTTGTAGGCCTCATAAAATACCTATAGAATGACTCATGGTACTCAAAATGGAAGCTACACACATATCACATTGTTGATGAACACATGTGCTAAGTGTGATGCTTCTGTCTTTAGGGATCTGGAGACGCCAACT
This sequence comes from Macroramphosus scolopax, assembly GCA_901007825.1. NCBI lineage: Eukaryota > Metazoa > Chordata > Actinopteri > Syngnathiformes > Centriscidae > Macroramphosus > Macroramphosus scolopax. The sequence goes on from CAAKHC010006773.1 coordinate 12,800, forward strand.
GTGTCGATGAGATTCTGAAGGTATGTCTATCCTTTTATTTCACCAAACAAAGAAAAAAACACACACAGCTTTGGGTCAATGACAGAGCATTTTGCATGACTCATCCGTTTGCAACTCATTTTCACATTTTTCTGTATGTATGTTTTCTTTCCTTCAGGAAATGACTCAGTCGTGGCCCCCTCCATTGACAGCCATACACACCCCCTGCAAGACAGAGCCCTCCAAGTTTCCATTCCCGACCAAGGTCAGCAATGCACCAGTGGCTGTGTTTATTCAAATGATTGTGTCTCTAAATGTAATAAGGTTAGATTGTTTTAAACAGACTTGACAAGGCACATGCAGTCACAAACCGTGTTTGTTTGGTCTATAACGAGAACTTGATATGATTTATTATTGATTAATATTACAACTGATACAAGGATTAAATCTGATGTTTTTATGTAAACAGATATAAATGGATCACAGAAACACATGGAAGAAAGCTTTTCCATACAGTGATTATGATTAGATTTGAGATGAAACAGATTGGTGACATTAATTCAGAATGTTTTTCTCTTCCCGCAGGACTCTCACCCCTTTCCAAGTGGACACAGTGAGTTTCAAACACTTGTTGCATTCAAAACTGAACATTGTATCTTTGCAAACATATTCAAAATGTTTATGATGTGTGCACCTGATATGTGCTTTTACTTATTATTACTTATCATGATTGTGTTTGTGCTTTTCAGAACGAGGTAGCTCCTCCAAGAGCTCCAGCAGCCACCAGTCCAAAGCATGCGAAGACCAACCAACGTGAGTGTTCCATCTCCTCTTCATTGTGGTTCATGCTTAAACAGAACAAGTAACCTAAAGTTACCAGACATCACATGAGGCCTCAATATGTCACGCAGACACAGCCAGCTATCCCCAACGTACAATACGAACGAATTCAAATTAACATTATGTTTCATCCCTGTATCTCAGTGTGCTGGAAGATGACCTCAAGCTTAGCAGCAGTGAGGACAGTGATGGAGAACAGGACTCAGCCAAGAATGCCTCAAGAAACACATCAGCCAGGTAAGGCATAGTACATTTACTAAAGTGAAGTTTTGGTGGTATTTGATCTTAAAGGACATAGTGCATTCTTCTTTACTATGTTGTTTAAAGTCTAGTATTAAGTCACTTCCATGAATGGTGCCCAGAAATTCACTATCTCTGTGACATGGTCCCCCGTTGCTGCATTAACTGTCTGACAGTGCAAAATCATGTGGGATCTCTTGGGGACAGCGTCAACCCTTGAATGCATTACTTGTACACCTTTAACACAGCCAACAGTGGAACTGTACACTTTACAAATGAAGTATGAAGCTGTATAGAAAAGTTTTAGATGGTATTGTCGTGTTTAAAAACAGCCCTTAAATATTAAAGAGATTGTGGACCAGATGATATCTATACATGGAGATGGGACATCAACTTAAGTTGCTTACTCTCTCTTGTTTGACAGCAATAACAGTGAAGGAGCGGAGCAGTCGAGGGACGACTCCAGCAGCCACAGTGGCTCGGAGAGCAGCTCGGGCTCCGACAGTGAGAGCGAAAGCAGCACGACTGACAGTGAAGCCAACGAGCATCCACGGCCCGCCTCTCCTGAAGTAAGGAATTAACAGTAACTTTGTGCAAAGTGACACCGATCTATGTTAGCCCTTATTTCTGGTTTGGGTAGTTCTAAGACAATTTTCTTAGTCCGGCTTAAAAACAGCCTTTTTTTTAATTTGTCGTAGTATAAATAATAATTTATGCTTACAAAGAAAACTTCTTACATCCATTTGTTCTCCTGCACCCCTTTAGCCTGAGCAACCAACGGCCAACAAGTGGCAGCTGGACAACTGGTTCAAGAAGACGAAGCAGTTCTCCCCGGCTTCTCCGTTAGACAACAATAATGTTCCAACCAAGTGCAAGAAAGAGGGCAGAGATAACAGCTCAGGACGTGGCTACGGTAGCCAGGGAGGGGGGTCAAAAGACTCTTCAGCACCAACCCCAAGCAGAGACCTTAGAGCGGCGCAAAAGGGTGGTGAGAGTGGCCGTGGACGGCAAAAATCCCCGGCCCAAAGTGAGAGCAGCACGGGTAACCGAAGGCCTGTGGGTAAAAAACAGCCTAAAAAGTCTGAAAAGCCCCCGGTGGTGGAGGAGCCCAAGGGAGGTCTGAGAGTGGAAAGTGAGCCGGCTCCCGAGATACCTCCTCATCGGCCCAAAGCTGCTACCAAGGGTTCCCGCAAACCAAGCATTAAAAAAGAACCTAAATCCTCTCCGCGGCCTACTGCAGCTGCCATCACCACCACTGCAGATAAACGCAAGGCCAAGGCACCCACCAAGACTTTCATGAAGTCTCGCCAGTTTGTTGACACGGACTCTTCATCGTCAGACTCGGAGGGAAATGACAGCATCCCGTCCTCATCTCAGACACCCAAGTACACAGAGAGTATCAGGACTCCTGTGTGTGTGTTTTCTCCAATGGAGGAGAAAGAGCTCTTGTCCCCGCTCAGTGACCCTGAAGAGCGTTACCCTACAAGGCCGCCACCGCAGCAGGTTTTGCTAGTGAAGATAGGTTAGTAAAGATTGCTCAAACTCAACTTCCGAAAACGTCAATTAACCATTCTGTATTCTGAACACTCTTCTTTACTCAGGACTAAATTAAACCCATCCCTTCCTTCCTACAGATCTCAGCTTGCTGTCTAGGATCCCAGGGAGGCCGTACAAAGAGCCCACAGGGTTAAAAGTGGATACGGATGACTCTCTAGACAGGGACAGCAAAGACTTCAGCAAGCAGAGCTCTGAGAAGAGCTCAAGCAAGGCCAAGAGGAAACACAAGGTATGGGACTTGACCCGACAAATTGCTGTCTGTGCTCTCTGCTGTTTTGATACTTGCCCTGTTTTTTGAATACATTTATTTAGACTTTATTTCATTTGAATGACAGAAAACGGAAAATCACATATGAGTTTTCAGCCTGCCACCGTTTGAAAAAGAGATAATACAATTTAGAGTAAAGCCTGAACAATTGGTCTTTTGGACAATATTGGCATTGCACAGATTAATCGGTATTTGTGTTTATGTTGGCGGACGTGCGACAAAATCTTGATTTTAACTGGATATTTCTACCTTAACTTACAAATTGGTTTCCATTAAACCAAAAAAAGGCTTTTGAGCCAAGGAACAATTCATTTGATTTTGGGGATAATCCAGATCTGGAATTGCTGCAATTAGACATTTGTATCGTAACTATGAAATCACAAATGTAGGCGACCCAAAGAGTGATAGGAGTCGTATGTGGGTGTAACCGTGATTTAGAAATATAACGAGCACTGGCAGAAGATTGTGCTGCTCCTGCTAAAGAATGCTAGGTTGCAAATGTAAGTGCTGATCTTCAGATAGCTTCCTACAAATGCATTTTCCCACAGCAATAACCCTGATTAAACCTTGTATGTGTCACTCTTTTAATGTCCACTGATCTTTGGGTGTTTCAGAACGATGAAGAAGGCAACAAGCCGGAGAGCAAGCGATGCAAGCTCGAGGAGAAGTCTCTCTCTCATCATAAAAGCAGCAGTAAAGAGTGAGTCTTTTGTCTTTCCCTCCCTGATTATCATTCACTTCTAAACCTTCTGCTCATCTGGAGCATTAAACACACTTCTTTTAAGAGTAGTACTTCAATTGTCACTGGAAAAATATATTATACCTACTTGATGTCCCATTTTAATACAGTTAATCTCCAATTAGCCCGATAAACATTAAGTCAAAGCATAAAAACCCAGTCACAAGGTTTGTTTGTTCCATTGTCTGTTTACCACCACTCCTCTCATGCCTCTGCTGGTTTAATGGTTCATCTTTGAGTGTTAATATTTTGTAATGCGGACAAACCGGCATGTGTTGTAATGGATATTCATATTCTATCAGGTCCAAGAGATCCTTGGAAAAGAAAGAGGAGCCCGTCCCTTCTCCTTCCATGTCAGGTCTTCAGCGGACACCCAAGACGGAGCATGCGAGTCGGAAGAGGACGGTCAGCCAGTCGTCCACCTCTTTGTCCAGTGGGACAGGAAGTGGCAAGGAAGGGAGCCACAGCACCAAGGGCAGCTCCACCTCCAAACACAGAAAAGGAGAGGACAAGGGACGCAGCACACGCGATGGCAAGGTGGGTGTGAGTAAACTTCTCGCCTGCGGCCTGTGTGAATATCTGGAAAGCTTGATGGTTACTGTTGTTTCATCGTGTTTGCTGTTAGATATGTTTCCCCCCCGAGGGGACTTACATAACAAAGCTTGAAGATTATGCTAAAAGAAGGATGGTGGTTAGAAGTGTGTGTACTTTGTGTGTATGTATGTGCATTGAAGGCACAGAAGGATCATTTGTTTATACTGTATACGTAACCAGCAGTCTCTTACTCTGCGGCCAAGCATTTCACTGGGTCCTCAATTTATAATGAGTAAAACAGATATCCATAGAATCTCAAGCATGTCTTATTCTCACCCTTTTTCTTCTTATCCTCCACTTCAAACACCTGGCCCCTTTTCCCTGAAACTTTATCTTTTCTCGCCTGCTGTCTCTGCAGGAGAAATCCTCAAAGGGCTGTGATAACCAGCTGGCTGTGCCTCCGCTCTCCACGGACGGCTCCAAGTCTCAGAGATCCAAGCTGGTGTTTGAGGACAGGTAACAGGAGCTCTTTCCACTGTGGATAACCCCACGGCGGTATAGGCAGAAAGAACTACTGCGGGGATCTAGGGTTCCCTTTGATGCATGAAGCTGTAGGATGTTGGGGAGGTCATAAATAGATGTGCCGGCGTGCAGGAAAGATGACGTAAATTTGTATTTTAATAGGTTCTCTGTGGGGATCTGTCATGCTGTGGTAAAGAAACAACAATGTGTTGTTTATTTTTCGTGTCATTTCATTTGACTAGTATTTCAAGGGTAACGGCATTGATGGAATTCTTTCACAGAGGAATGACATGGACATTCTTCTATGAGATGATTTGTCTTTTGTTAATGGCACCGAGGTGTAAGCAACTTTTATTTTTTATTTTAGGGTTCATTCAGCAGATCACTACTTACAAGAAGCCAAGAAACTCAAACACAATGCAGATGCACTGGTAAGAGCTCTGTGTGTGTGTGTGTGTGTGTGTGTGTGTGTGTGTGTGTGTGTGTGTGTGTGTGTGTGTGTGTGTGTGTGTGGTGCATGTGTATGTGTGTATGTGTGTATATGTGTGTGTGTATGTGTGTGTGTATGTATGTGTGTGTGTGTGTGTGCGTGAGTCTAATTAAGCTAGAATTGTAAGG
>CAAKHC010006773.1:31654-83330 GCA_901007825.1 Macroramphosus scolopax
TGTCCGTCTGCCTGTTCAGTTTATCTGATAGAACCACACCTAAGCTATTGTTTGGCCCTGTAGGACCCTCATTGTGATATAACGGTGTCATATATCCTGGGGTTTATGTGCATGTGTTTGTTTGTGGTCAGTGTTTGAGAAACTTACTTGTTACTCAAACACTGTAAGTGCTTTTAGAAATGCAACTCTCATAGCAGCGACAGGCTAACAACACACTTGCTTTTATCAAACAGAAAATGCCTGTACAAAAACTGAGACTGTCCATATCGCAAGCTGGTCCCCTTATTCTTTTATTAAAATTGTTCTCATCAGTTTTCCCAGTTTCTGTGGTCTGCCAGTGGTCAATGTCTGATCTGACTTGCACAAACAAAACCATACATGAATCAAAGCATTTCCATAATACAAACTAGTTTTGATGCCAGATCTCTTATGCTTGTGCAGCGATGGTGATGTAGATGCAATTAACAGCACACCTGTTAAAATATTGGTTGTTTGCGTATCATTTGTTGCCCACTCCATCATCAAGGGATATGATAGGCTGTTTATGAGCCGTGAATGGAGCATGGGAACTCAATTTGGTTTGCAGGACTACAGACAGGATGACGGAGCAATACAAATAAGGCCTCCTGCATTAATTTGAATCCAAACCAGACTGCTTGACAGAAATGCAAAAAGAACACCACAGTCATCTGACATTATGATTTGAATTGTTAATTAAGATATAGATGTCGACATAATCAAGTCCTTGGATTCCTAAATGGGAGCTTAAACACAGAAGGCAGAAGAAGCATTTAACTGTGACTGACATTGTTGCTGTTTTTTTTTGGACCGCAGAGAACCCCTTCAGTCTTCGTGTGGGATGGAGAGAATGAGAGCAATAGAGAAAGGTGGACAGATTGTGGAATATGTTTGTACTGTACCTCCGTAATGCAGCGTGCCAGCATGTCTGCTGGAGGGCCTTTCTCAGGTTTCATAGACCTGATGAAAAGGTGTGGTTGAGGGGTTGTCAATGAGACTTGAGCTGGCCACAGCGCAGTAATAAGGTTGTAATATTGGCTAATAAAAGAGGCATTTACAGCTGTCTGACATGGCTGGAAGTTGAGGCTTTATGTCTTTTTTTCTTTATCTGGCTCTGTGTCCAGTGGGACCTGGAATGGCCTCAACACCTGGGTTGTAACTTGTTATGATGTTACTCTTCACTCACTTTAATATGAGTCTAAGTAGCAGAAATGAAACAGCCTAATAGAAGTGGAAAACAGTTATAAGATGAAACAATGATAATGTATATTTTAAAAAAAAAGAAAAAGTTTTGCCTTTATTTCAAATGCCATTAAAAGTATCAGTTCCAACATTGTTTCGTCAGGCGGGACCACATCTGAGTGCCACACTCTTATTTTTTTCAGGTTAAAGTCCAGAGTGTGTTGGGCTGCTTTGTGGCAAAGTTTAATCGCCAACCTCTGTGCCCCCTCTCTCCTACCCTGCTCTGCAGTAGGAAACCTGCCATGCCAGCATTAAAAGGAGCCTATTGTTATTAACTCCCCAAAATTTTACCTCGTGTCAGACACAGTGCTGGAAAAACACAATGGAGATTAGAAATCACTTGACTCCAGAGTGTAATGATCAGTGGTATTAGGTGACTGTATCTGTTTCAACAGCAGTACAATTATACGTGAACACAGAGCGCTGTGCGACGGGGCCTATGCAGAGGCGTCAAGACAATTGGAGATCACATGCAGCCTTCGAGTCTGTAGCCTGAGGTGCAGGTGGGACTGTAACTTTTAACACATTTGCTCTTACAATAGAGGCTCAACGTGTGTTCTGTCACTAGATGTACCGAGAGGAAAGTGGGATGACGGCTAAATCACAACCCACACGTTAACAGTGCTGCAAGGTAACAAAGAACTACTTGCTCTGGATAAAACAATAATTTGCTTTTTCTTTGTTACATTATTATGTAGCCTTTTGCACCATAAAGCAAACTTCTCAGAGGAAAAGCGCTTACCCGGGATTACTCAGGTTTGAGAGACTTATGAGCAAGTTTAGGAGAAACTGCTGATTGTGTCACATTCTTCATCATCACTGAAATGGCCTGAAGAATGATGTAAACCAGCTGAATGCTAACGCTTCCTACGTGGAACAGACTGATTCAGAAGTAAGAGAGAAGAGGTACATTCCTCATCTGTCGAATGTTTCTCTTACCCTTTCTTTCCCTTGTTTTCCATGGTGCGGAAATTTAGACTTTTATGGTTGTGGTAGGTAATATGTTGCAATTCATCCTTATTTTGTAGTCACATCTGGTTACTCGTCATCCAACATCATTCAGTTTTCGATTTTTTTTTTAAGGCGCTTAAATCTGCATATCTGCCTCTTACATAATTCCCCTCTCGTCCTACAAGAAAATACTTAAAGTCTATATGAACAACAGCATCGGCTTAGGTAAATAGATGTCTGAAAATGTGATCTCTCAACAGAAACTAAGACTGGTCCTGTCTGGAAAGAAAATCTATTATATAAACGCAAGGTAAATATTCCTCTCAAGGACTCCATACGGTGTGTAAAGTGGAAATTGGAGGCTTTTGCTCCATGGAAAAAAGGAGTCACTACGCCCCTCACCTGTTGTATTGTCTAGTCTTACTGAGTGGTGAGTGGGAGACAACGAGGAGGAATAGGAGTGGTTTTGATTCCGGCTGTCATGGCCAATATGTTTCTGGATTCGGAAGAGTAATCGTATGAGAAAGAAATGTTAAGCCTGCCTGACACCTGTTACCCATGAGACATACTTTATCATAATGATGGAGCTTCACTTCCACTTGGCCTAAGCCTGGCTGTCTGTCAGGGTAGGTGCCTCTGATCATTTGCTCATTATGTGGAGGAAGAAGAATGTGAAGCATGCCGTTTAATTCCAATCACTTGACATTCAAGGTTTGTTAAACTGACTGGGAAGGTCGCAGTGGTGAAGTAAGCTCTCCCTGAGTAGACTAAAGATCGGAATCTAGTAAGTCAGAAAAATGTCTTGGCCCACAACTGTGGTTGACTTCAGCGGCAACCGTATCAGGGTCAGTGGGGGGGTTAACCGTTAGCCCACACAGTGCCTCTGCTTGCCTGGTGGGTTCTTTTGCAATTCAAATATCTGGTGCAACACTGAGCAAATGTTTCCTTGTTGTGCTGCTGCTGCTGCTGCTCTTTCGGGCAGTGTATTGTATGTCAGGACTCTCCTTTCCATGCTTCTGTAAGACTTCTACCAAGTATGAAAGGAAGGATTAGAGGCATGTCTGTCCACTTTCATCGTGCCATATTAGATAGTGGGCAGTGACCTAGTTTCTCACACCTCTCCCTTTTTTATCTTCACATTTCTTTTTGTTCTCAAACTCTCCCTCCTTACTAGAAGTGATGTCAGAGAGAGGTGCGAATGTAACAGCAGAAGCTCGATGCGTGGATGACTTCTCCTGTCATTGTCAGTTAGCCCTCTGACGTCAGTCACGTGTTATTGTACTGTTGATCCGTTGGATGCACACTATGTAATTGCTGACACGAGAGGTCTCTCAATCAAAACAATAACAAAAGATGGAGGTTGATGTCAGGTCATGAAGTGGTGTGGGATCATTGGTGTTGTTGTCTACATTGTTAGAGACCGTTGCCATTGATAAATCTGACGTGTATCAAGGTCATTTATTCAAGTTTTATTCACCTTATGTCACTTCATTCTAATAAGATACGGTTAGCTAACACAACCAAAGCAACATTATGTTTCAAACCTAACGTTGCTATAGGATAGTATGTTTTTGTACAAGAATGAAGGACTTGTGTGGCAGGTGAAGTTGCCCTCTTGAAGTCAGATAATTGAACAACTAAATCTAAGGTGTACTCTGTCACTCGGTGTTAATTCAAGCGTTTTATGCGATTAAGGGTCTCAGCAAAATCACCCGTGGCACCTTATTCTCCTGGCACTTCTACTATTGCATATTCCCCTCTGTACAGGATTAGATATCTAATGTTTTTATGTAATGGGTATTGACAATAAAACTTTGTCCTTATGACATAGCAGATCCTCATAATATGAAATATTCAGTGTCTGTGGCGTCCAAGCCTGTCGTTCACGTCCCAGTTGCACATTGAAAGGCAGAGTTTATGTTACCGATGGGCTTGTTTCCTTAACTCATATCCATCTGCAAACAATTGGTTATGTTGCTTTATTACCCCCACAGGTTTATACCCCTGTGAACTTACTGTAGTCTCAGCTGTTTGTGTGAAGGACACTTCCTGGTTGAACAATAATCTTATCATGTATACTCCCTTGCTATCTGCAGAGGGTAATTGATGGCGCCTGTTACTTCACTTATATTTGCAGGCAGCAGTGTTTATTTTTTAGCACAGAACAAGAAATAAACAAGATTAGTGACATTTGTGTACAAATTCCTTTTGGCCCAACGGAGAACTTTCGGAGTAATGGTGGCGCTGCCTGTTTACACACTTACATAACTGATGAATGAATACTCTTTGTGACCAGAGCACGTGTGTTAGAACATCGAGGAACAATATTTGAATCCTTGAATGAGATTTACATGTGTAAAGAGGTATGAAATTGACGGATGTGTAGTGGATAACCTCATGTTTGCTTTACCTGCTGTAGCAGCCTTGATGTCAAGCACATTTCTTTCCACGTGCCTCGAACACAAGCTGACCAAACAGTTGAGGGTTGGAGTGCCATGCTGCCATAAAGTGTCAGCTGTTTGGCCTGCTGATGGGTACTGTTAACATACTTGCCCAGTATTATTTTATAGGTTTATATTTTTACGTCCTCGAAGGAGGTTTTCTTTAGTTGTCTGTTTGTCCTTTTTCTCAGGAAGGCCAATTTTCACACAACCTATTGGAGTCGTGTAGCATGAGCAAAAGAAGAGTCATTTAAAGTTGGGGGTAGTTCCATTTATCACAGCTGAAAATTGCCGTTAATTCACTTTGGCCTCAGTTGTCTGTAATCTTTCACCCCTTCCTCATGGAACAGCAATTGTGTGGAACAAAACATTAACTTCTTCAACAATTTCCAAAGCACCTCACAGTGTTGAAGTAAATTGCAGGATCGCTTTATGATAATTGTAAAAAAACAACATGGCAAAGATCAAGGTCGTATTGTGTGGCCTGTATGCAGCACCACTCCATATGAGGTGTGAAAAGTCCATTAACATTTCTCCACAGATTTGACCAGCATTAATACATTCCATGAGGTCCGAACGTGTAGTGGCACAGACAATGATCTCATTGTTCTTCACTCACAGAAGGACTTAGTTTTATTACATGTGACCTGGCATTTTATGAAACACAAAACTATTCTTTAGTTTTTCTCGTTAATGGCTGAAATTAATTTGGTTTATTAATTAGCCCGCATGCGTTGTGTCGCATTATTTGCCACAGTCATTGGTCCGAACAATAACAAATACAGTTATAATACAGGGTAAGCTAATAAAGACCCGCATTTATGAGGATTCTGTAATAGTATAAATGGCATTTATACAAGAACAATAAGTGTACTGTAAAGGCGGCATCTCTCTGGCAAGTCAAACTCCTCTGGTGAAGCAACACAGTGTCATAGCACCAACTCGGGGCCATCATGGGTGAATTCCTGCATCAGTTATGTGTTTGCGGTCAGCTGCTCCGGCCCAGCCTCATTATACAACAGGACACAGATGGTTGCTGCAGTCTGGCTGGGCAGAGACAACTACATGCAAGAGATGACACAGGGTGAGCTAACTGGTCGGACACTCAGCTGATGAACTGCCTCAACGCTCTCCTGCGCAAGGGGAAGTCTTAATACATGTCGACAGTTTACGCTACTGTATGCCACATGTATTTAAATACACACTGAAACGCTGGGTTTGGAAGTGTTCCAAATGGAAACATTTGGCTGTTGTTGTATTTCCTTCTGTTTTGTTATCTGACCATATTCATTTCAGTCTGTGTGTTGTGTTATCCAGAATCCAAAAATATATTGGCCTTGACATCCTGGATCAAAACCACTCCATCTATCTCTCCTCCAGTTTGTCTCCCACTCAGCACTCAGATAGACTAAACAATAAATCAGATGAGGGGAGTAGTGACCACATTTCCATGGAGAAAGTCTCCAGAGCGGATGTTTCACCTGATCTACTTTCTACTTTACAGACTGTCCTAAATCCTTGGGAGGAAAGTTTACCTTGCATTTATTTGCGTAGGTTAGTCAGTGTCAGCTCATATGCTGCATTGCCCAAACTCTGTCATATCTCCATCGGTACATGATTCAATGTTTACCCACAATCAAGGCCTAGCTGATTCATTTCCGAATTTATATTTACCCATGTGTCACAAGATAGATCTTCTACCTTGTGCATTCAGCCCTTATCAAAGCTCGTATCGAAGTGTATTACTAAGCAGATGTTTACTGTCTGATGTTAGCTACCTTAAAACTACAGTATCATCACCCTGCTTACATTAACATCTCTGTCATCCTTGTGATGGATTATCTTTTTATTTAAATAAATAAACGTTGCTTCTTTTAAATATCCGTCTCCCATTAAGAGCTTTCTCTTTCAAACAAGGCAAGAGAGCGTGAGAAGTTTTACAATTTCATTTGATGTTCATGGAAACATGACCGCTGTGTCTTTAGGGACTGTTGAGTGATACGTGGTGAAGTAGTGCAGGAAACACTGGCCATCCAAGAACAATAGATTTTTTTCTTAAGAAGAACGTCCCTCTCACTAGTCTTTTATTGCCACTGTGGCTCCCTTGTTGTAAGTCGTATCCTGCTTTGGAGAGCCGTTGTAAAATTAAGTCACTGTTTTGACGTAGTGATCCAGGTGAGTCTTGAGCTCGGGTGTGCCTCCGGTACCACCTTGCATCAAGATGAAAGGTGTGCCTCTTGCACAAACGGATGTTTACCTCCTGGGAGGTGTTTGCTAAGTGGTTAACTGTTTGACGTACTGCACATGTTTTAAAAACTGCATCAGATTTAGTTTATTGTCAATTAAGACTGCAACTCATATTTGTCCATCGTTGTGGACGAACAAAAACAGTGCAACATATTCGTTGCAAAATTAACTTAAACAAGTACTCGACGTTGCATCGCTGCAGCCCTTTTGTCATTTACCGTCTCTCTATTTGCCTCCACGGTTTATATTCATCACACATCCGACTTTGACCCGGGTCAGCGTGCGCTCAGATTTGAATACACTTCCCAAAGATTGAAAACAATAGGTCACAGTGGTGGTAAATTTGCACACAGGCCATTTTTAGACTCAACATATGCATGCAAAGGTTTGCGTGAAAGCAAACACACCTTCAAGAAAACAAAATACCATTTTCCCGGAGCTTTGTTCTCGTCTAGTGCGGAGGAATTCCTCCAGTATCCAGTTTAACTCACCGTGACTATATCATATTGCAAACCCCCGGGGGGTCATTCATGCACAAGTAATCATCTTTTCAGAAGCCAGTTGAAAGTCGTTTAGAGTTTAACATTTTGCTGAGGCCTGTGTTCTTATTTTAAAGCCAATTGCTTTTCAGGCATGACGCAGATCAATGGTTGACTGGGAGGCTACAGAATGCCTGACGGTGTGTTTGTGCTTTTTAACCAGTGTAGCGTTGAGAATTCAACTCTTAATATTGATCTTTTTTTTTTTTTTTGGTTCTTTTTGTTATTCTTTAAGAGAAAGGAATCTCAATTTAAGGGCTTTTTTCCTTTCATATATACCTTTTTGATATATTAATGTTTGTGTAAAATGCTTGTGTGCGACAGAAAGAGCTGGTCCTGCATGATTACAGGAATGTAGCCTTGATATTTCTACCGTCTTTTATACTTTTAGGGCGTATACGGTGTTTAGTGAGAACATCAGCATTAAGTAGACAAAGTGTTATTGTCAAGTAACGCCTGTAGGTTAGATCAGGGCAGGAATGCAGATCTTATTAAGAGTGTGACAGCTTGTCTTGGTTGACAGATTTTAAACAAAGTTGTGAGCACTGCCCAGCAACATGCACCTTCAGCTTCCCACAAACATGTTGAATCTCTGTCCTTTTTTTCTTTCACACACACACACACACACACACACACATCCAGAAGGAATTGCACTGCAGGTGCTGGTCATAACACTCCAGGGCAACAGGGCTTTCCCTTTCCCGCAACTAGATCCCTTTCTCTGTCACTGCCGAGCACCCGACCACTTCCACCTTTTGAAAAGCAGCTTCCTCTCATTTTCTATGTTAGCAGGGACAATGGGAATGTCGTCTTTCATGTTCTGTGGGAGACTTGAGTCCAGATATGAGTTGTGATGTCAGATTCATCCGTGATGTGCTTGCATGTTGCAAGCAATTTCTGAAGAAAGAGACGCCTGGTTTCTGTTGGCTAGTTTCTTGCACAAGGACACCTCAGTAGTAGATAATGAAAGGGGGCATAAATACGCTTAACATGCAATGTCTAGATACATTTGACAAAACCATTTGCCTCAGACAGTCCAGGGTGAACCCCGCCTCTCGCAGGATGCTCCCCGGGAACCTGCGACAGGATAATCGGTAATGCAAATGAATGGAAGGTTATTTTATAGGTCTTCTTTTTCAATCTTTTATTGGCTTTCACTCCCTTGTTTTTTCTTTTTGTCTGCCATGTTTTTCATCTTACGTTTTGTTCCCTCGGATCTTTTATCTTCCTGTACACCCCCGTGTGTCTCTCACCTCCCATCTCTCTCTTCCTGCCCTCCTTCTCAGACGCCTGGTGGTCCAATCTCGTGGCCGCATGGCAAAGGTCACGCTGGAATACATAAGTGCCAATGAAAGACTGAAAGAATTTACCCCCCACCGCCACCAGCCTTCCATTGTTCCTTCCCCTCACTCTCCATTAGTCTTACCCTGTGCTGTCTCTCATTCATTAGTTTTGTCAGTCCAATCTTCATAAGGAGAAGTTGTCCTTCTCTGACGCGTGAGCTGACCACGCTGGATTCTTCAAAAACTTATGGTCCTTAAATTCTAATAGTTATTAATGCTTATTATCCCCCTCCTCTACCATGGTATGGTACTTAGCTCATGCAGAAAGTGATCATTGGCTTATCCTCGTTCTTTATTTAATGTCGACCGGGGTTATTGATCACATGTTGAAAGAATGAATTCCTTAAATAGTTTTAAGCCTAAATTCTAGTTGGCTGTCCTCTAATTACTCCCCGGCAATCAATAAGGCAGTGTTCAAAATCAATGAAATCTAGTTGGCTGGCCACAGAATGGGCAGGTTGCATTCATTTCACATTGTACACATTTTAGTGGAACTCTTTGACACAGGCATTGAGGTTTAAATTCCATTTTTAGATTGGCAGGGTGATTTAAGGTGAGCCTACGCAGTGTTTCAGTCTTGGACTTGATAAACCCGATAACTTAAGGAGGAAATATCATCTATAATACGAATGTGAGCTAAGATTTTCTTCTGTTCTGTACCTACAAGAATAATACCAGAGCTACATTAACACACATTAATCGTTTGATTTGGTTGATATCTTGTTTCCCTCTCTCCCTCCCAAGTGAGTTTGTCCAGCACAAAGAAAATACATGTTGTCATCATGTGGAGTCAGCCATGGCTCCACAACATGCTTTGCACCACTTTGTCTGACACGGTAACAAAAACACTTAACAAGCGAGCAGTCATAGGAAACAAAAGAGATAGCAGCATTGGTCTTTGTCTGAATCAATGCAATCAGGCCGAGGTTGTTAAAGCTCATGGCGTCAGTGAGAGAGTTTGACACGTGAAGTTATAAACCTCCCAAATTACTATTTTCAATTATCATGTCGGGATGTTTCACATCGGTGTCGAACATCTAAAAGAGGTGTCACCATGCTCGAAGTCATGTCACCACCCTCTACACATGTACCTTCACTCTCAACTCTCACATAAGTGTTGAGGCAAATCATGGAAAGCATTTTGATGATTACTGATCTGTCAATTGTTTGCTGCAATTAAAACCAAAATTCCTAAAATAAATTAGTGTAATTATGACCTCTGTATCCATGGAATGTCATGCTGCTGTGTAATTATCCAGAGTACTTGCACAGGTAAGTTAATGACTAGCTTGGTAACTTATCATAACTGTCACGTTTAATAGAATGGAAACTAGTTAATCTTTGTGATTTTTTTTTTATGTTGAAGTGGGTGGGTTGGAGGATTGGGAGGTCACCCGTCCACTCTTCCACCTAACTCTCACCACCCCCTCCCCTCCTCTCTCCTCCCTCCTGCCTTGGCCAGTCTCCATGTGCCGGGCTCAGGGCCTTTGGAATGAATGGCGCCCGGGCTCTGCTCCGTCTTTGAAGCCAGCCAGGAATGCGAGGCCTCTTTTTTTTCCTCCTCTCTCTCTGTTGTTCAGGCGGCCGGCAGCACTAGCAGCTATCTGCAGCAGTGAAATATTCCCTCCGCTGCGCTCATTGTGCATCGGAGAGCTGGACGTCATCGGCTGGCCAATCAGTGGCTCCCACTAGGCAGCCTTGGGTCTCGGAGGGGGGGGTAGAAGGGACTCGCTAGAAGTCTTCCCTCTAATATCTAGCTCTCCTGGTTACTTGGTCTGATCCCTCACCAGAGGAAGAAAGACGTTCTGAATGAGAAACAAGAAAGGAAATCATTTGGCTAATCCTTGTTTAAACGTCATCAACGTGTATCTCTGTCAGGTGGAAATTAGGAAGCTCAGCAACTTAGACTCAAAGTTTGGGTGAGTTTTTCTATTTTCTTCCATGATGATAGTGTTCTCTGAAGTTAAGAAACTTTCATTAAAGTCTACAAGTAGTTGATGTCTGCATTGTTCCCAGACTGCCTTGCTGTCGTGACTATTGATCCAGTCTTCTCGCTTGTGTTCAGTTTTGCTGCTGTCATTGTTCAGTTCTCTTGTTGTGGTTTGCGTGTGAGGGTATTTGTCTGGACCGGTCACCCTCTGCCTCACCCTCCCTCCCTCTCCTCTCTGTACATTTTGTCACTGCCTGTCCCCTCCATCACTTCCACTTGAGCGCTCCCCTGTTCGGGAGCCTCTCTCTGTTCGCAGAGGGAAGAGGAAGGCTGGAAACCACAGATAGACACACACACACACACCACAGATCAGAAGGCCCTTCATAAACACATGGAATCCCCCTTAATACTGTAGTTAGAAAGGCTTTTGTGAGCTGTGTTTTGTGTGTATGCAAAAGGACCACCGAGGATCATGTTTATTCAGTTATTTCAGCTTGGCCAACAGTTCCATCTGTCAGTCCAAGTTACTAACTGACCATTTCTGCTAGAATGTTGATGGTTAGTTTAACTTTTGTTTGAAACCTCCAAAACAAAAGAGCAACAACTAGAAAACTCATGCAAGATGTGCACTTCTCCTCCAGCTCACGTCGATGTTGAGACTCAACTTCAAAACAGCAGCTAAAGTTGATTGACTGGTTGGCTTGTCTGTGTTTTATTGGGAACATTGACCTTTTATGAATGACTGGTATGTAGCTTCAACTTGACGACAGAGTCGTGGACAGGCTCACAGAAGCCTACAATCAACGTGTCATTAGAGGACAACATAGAACTTAAACCTGTTATTTACGTGCTGGGGCAGGTTTCTCTGTGAAGATGTGCTTTAAAAATACACGAGGATGACATCAAGTGGGTTTTCATCAAAGAGCAGCATGCGTGCAAACTGCAAAGCTTCTGTCACAATATATAATAATAACCTGGTTACCTTATCTCTCAGTACTGCTGCTCTTATCGCATAATCTTGCACAAATAGTAACATTTTAGGTAGTTTTGTACCTAAATCAAATTACCCTCAAATAATACATTGAAGATGTTGGTGTCTTCAGGGGGCCTCAGTGCTTTATAACAAGACATAATGTCACATGAATAATCCTCCCATATTTCGTCAGTTCCATATGGAATTCCTGACATTTTTTCGTGTGTGTGCTGCAACATGCAATGCCAACCTCAAGGCCCTTAATTAGAGGGCAGACAGACTCCTTCAACAAGTGGTTAACTGTCATGACCTATGAAACCAAACCAAACTGTTAACTTTGTGAGCTGTGAAACATTTAACTTGTTGGCATTGCCTCTTAAGTATAAAAAGCAGTGATATTGCCCCCTCTGATGATGAGTTTTAAAAGATATTTGAATTCATATTTATATCTACAATATGTGCTTTACAAAGGCATATTAACATGCTTATGTCATCAGGACCATTAAGCATGTCCAATAGCTTTATTATAGCACGTATATATGCCAGTGATGACTAAGAGTCCTCAGAGTGCATGTAGAGTTACAGGATTTTCCCCCTGGTGTTGCCCTGTACCAAGACCTCCACTCTGCTGAGTAGGGATAAACCGGCTTTAATCCCAAACTGTACAGTTTCTACACTAGACAATAATTAACATTTTTTCAGTGAAAGAGTAATTTGACTTTACAGCTTATAACAGATAGAGCAACATTCCTCTGTAAAAAAAAAAATAACACCCGATTATTTAACCTAGAAATGTCAGGGAATTATTAATTTTTTTTATTGGTGACTGATTACTGGCTCTTACTCTGTTGCAGTGTAGCTGTGTATTAACCTGGTGGACATGCCAAGCAACACGAACTGTAACGCAGTCAAAGCAGCTTTGAATTGGGATGTGTTAATCAAATACACAATGTGATGCTAAATGCTAAAAAAAAACATTTTATTTTTCATTTTCAATTGGTGTTTGAGCACTTTTGTCAAAACACGTACTTTTAGATTTCAGGCTTATAACAGGTCTGTGCTGTGTTTGTGTTTTTTGTATTTTAGGAGCTACTGAGCAGAATGCTTCCAGAGGCTTTGAACAAACAGACAGGAAGCAGAATAATGACCTGACTCGGGATACCTGTGGCAGACAAACCTGCTGCAAATGTGTTGGTGGCAATTTCCCCAGTTTCAACCCCAACGCAGGCACATGTATCAGCACACATACACGTACGACACGTCTACAAACCCCGCCCTTCCCTCCCTGACATCTGCCCCAGTACTCCATGGATTGCTACAACTTCCCCTTTGAGAGAATGAGCAACGTGGACCTACATCCTCTGAGTCTGCCCGTCAGCCGGCTTTCCCCAGCCAAGTCCAACAGCAGTATTGTTGAACAACTTACCCACCACCAACACGGCAAAGGAGACTCTGCTTACAGCTCCTTCTCTGGCGGGTCCACTGCCCCGGACTACCCTTCCCCTTTCCTCCCAGATGACCTACAGTCCAGCTCCTTCAGCCCCTATGCTGATATTAAATATGTAAAGTCCATTTACCACCCCACCCAGATCCTGCAGTCTGACTCAAAGACCATGGACCAGCTCTATCACTCTGTGGAAGCTATTTCACAGCACTTTTGCAATAACACCAGCACAAACGCAAACCACCACAACGGCAATGAGAGTTTCCAGACCAACAACAAGACACTCTCGAAGCAAGATGTGACTTTGTGGGCTCCATCCCAAGGTGCTTACCCTCCTGTACATCCTCCCCCAATCCCAGCACGCCTGGATAGTTTCATAGCAACGAAGAACTTGGAGAACAACAGGGTCAACAATCATGGTACTGAATTTCCACCACAACAGCCCAGACCCCACAATCGACTACATACTCACGGTCTGAATACCCCCAGAACTGAGAAAGCAAAATCTGAGTCAAGCAAATCTGTTATCAGTGCTGACTCAGTGTATGCAGATTGGAGGGCACCCACAGCACAGGCCAAGCAGCCACCAATTTACCGCCTTCACCTTCAGCCTCATGATCAGACCAGGGTGCCGATGAGCCCGGACTACCTTTCCATCACGGATAACAAAGCTGGCCCAGAGCAGCAGAAGTCAACAAACTTCCTAAGCCGATCACCTCCCCGAGGCACGAGCCACTCTGAGCACTTGAAACCCAGACATGCATCAAGCAGGGATGAAGACCTTCATAATAAGCCCAGTGGTAGCACGAGCCATTTTGAGAGTCAACGCAAAAGGGCGCATTCAGCTCACGATTGGCTCGGTTCAGAGACGGCACGAGTTAGCAGCCCCTGGAATGCTGGTCAGAGTCTTATCAACAGCAGCATCCAGCATAAGGGTCAATTCTACTTTGTCACAGGAGTGTGTAAGCTCTCTGAACCCAGCATGAGGACACACTCTGCATCTGTGTGTGGGTCTGAGGCTGGGAGTGAAAGCTCCTCTGTGCTGGAGAGACATCAGCTAAGAGAAAGATGCCACAGCACAATGGAAAATATGTTTAAGCCTCTGACAGAGAGCTCACGCAGTTCCAGTGATATGACATATGCTATTCCAGATGAAAGAGAGACCCAAGGCAAGGAGCTGAACTTCAGGAGTTTGGATCAAGAGAATCACAAACCATCTCTCATTTCAGCGTCTTCACGAAGCTTCGATTCCTTGGAAGACATCGACATGATGCAGAGTCGAGAGATTGGCCGTCACACTGCCAACAACCCTATATTCTACTGTGGACCTGACAGGAACTGCTCTCCACTTCCGAGCCCACAAATAAAGGAGGTCACCTCACTGATCATCAATGAGCAGTCCAACATTTACAAGAGAGGGGAGCAAACAAAGAGGGGCAAACGGCAACCATTGACAGACGTAGCCAGCGAGAGGATAAACAAAGAAACCACCCCACTTCTCTACCACCTCACTGGAGCTAGCAGGGCAGTTTTACAGCCCAAGAAGGATTCAGATTTCAGTATGAAAGGCAAAGAAGCTGTTCTAAACAAAACACGTCATGGAGATGTGGCTGCTAACGACAACGAGAGACCTCCACAGGGTGACGCATCCAAGAATGATAGAGAAGGAGTTATATCAGTGTCCTGTAACACCCTGGATGACTCCTTTAAAAAGTACTACAAAGAGAAGCTGAAGGATGCCCAGTCTAAAGTCCTGAGGGAGACCTCCTTTAAGAGGAGGGACCTGATGCTTTCATTGCCCCAGCGGATCAGGCAAAAACCAGAGCTGAAACCGATTCACTCATTCTCCTCGTCACAGGACTCTGAGACTTCCACAGACACCCTGACCCCTTCTGTGACCTCTGAGGAGACAGAAAAAGGGAGCATCAAAGAAGAAGTGCTAGAGAGTCAGATGGAGGTGACTAATGAAATCGAAAAGGAAATTGTGAAGCCAATAAATGTGGCCCAACCCCAGGTGGCACGTATTGGAGGCAGGAAGCGACTGACTGCAGAGCAGAAGAAGATGTGCTACTCTGAACCAGAGAAACTCAATCGCCTTGGTGATGCTCCCAAGCACTCTGCTTGCCGCTCCTTTGGCAATGAAAGTGAAAGCATGTTTGCAGTTAAGTGTGAGGGGGAGGACCATGTGCAACAAGGAGAGCAGGGACTGGTTGCAGCTCGCAGAAAGATGTTTGAAACTAGAGGTCGAGCCCTGTCAGCCTCTGGCACCTCAAAGACGAACCTAAAACATGTGCAGCAAAAGGCCCTGGTGGAGTACATGGAGCGCAAAACTGGCCATAAAGTGGCCGAACCCCAGCAACTAGCAACTCTGTTACCACCTCCACCCAGACAGAGGCACTCTTTGGGAGAGAAACCGTTTGACTGGGGTCCCAGACCTCTTTCAGCAACTCATGAAAGCAAGAACACCAAGAAGAAAACCAACAGACCCCACTCTGCAGGGCGCATCCTTGATTCCTCCACCAGCTCCATCAGGTACTAAATGGAAGCACAGAGAGTGACGGAGGGAGGAGATTTGTTTGATTCTGTGTTTTTAAGAATTCTTTCTCATACACACTAGGTATGCCCAGTTCTTCTCAGCACAGTCCTGCTCAGGCCAGTATGCTGACCAGTCCAATCAACCCAGATGGAGGGAGAGCCAAGGTCCATCTCAGGGGAAGTCTGCCTCAGTGGAGAGTCTCTTGGACCAGCCAGAACCACCGAATTTCTTCCGGAACAGATCCACATCCACACCACATGCATTTCAGGTTAGTTGGTACAACCTGAAACACTTGGACAAAACAATGGGTTGTCTCTTAAGACATATCGCTTATATGTTGGCTGATATGCACTGATACAAAAACATGTCACAGATATTTTACACATATAACACATGATCATTTAGTTATATATGCATTGCCTTCGTTACTTCGCCATTGATTTGAGAAGAAAAGGTTTGTGTAACATTGTGTATCTAATTCACGTGTTGCCTTTGGTTTGTCCTCTGCATGTGCAGGCACTTGACTATGAGGAGGATCCATTGCCAGTTAACACTATCGAAAGGTATGTACCAGCTCTGGGACATTTCTGTTGGTTTTAGGTCAGGAGAATATAATGTCAGAGGTGTGGTTAAAGCAGCACAGTCCACAAATCCCTTGTTTCATTGCATCTCAGGACAGTCAGAACCAACCTGCTCCAGCAAATTGAAATTAAAGACTATAAAGAGAAATCAAAGAGTTGGCCTATTTCTGAAAACTACGATGAATTTTAATACTGATTGTCAATTTTAGTCCCCAGAAGAATACTACTGAAGAGGCCTTGATGGCGTCGTTCCCTGAAGCCCAGCAGCGTGTGCGTGTGGTTGCTCAGAGGGGGAAGTCCATGGAAGAGCTTGGGGCATCTAAGTTAACAGGAGTGTCAGCTCTGAGTAAAAGTTCTGAGCAGCTGGATCAACTGTCGAGGCATTCAACTTGTCCGGGAGGTTCAGACGGAGACAAAAGGAACGTTTCATTCTTTGCTGAAGTCAGAGAAGCCAAGGGGCAGGAGAGAGGGAGGAAGAAACAATATTTGTTGAATGAAGTGGAGAAAGAATCAGAGATGGTTGGTCAGAGGAACACTCCTGGAAAGGCACTCAGCGATACCCAGAAAAATTCCCTGTTGAAGCAGAACTCAGAGCCAGCGATTGGCAGCGAAGAGGAGGCCGTACCCTTAACCCCAGGAACAAGGACCCCGTGTAGATCCACCTCCCCAGCCTCTCACTCATCCTCTCGGGCTCGGGTTCACTCTGCCTCTCCTAGGCTCCAAAGCCTGGTCACAGAGGAGTTCAGGTCTAGTAAACCACCTATTGATACTTCTGACCCACCGTCCCCTAGAGATCAAGAGACCAGTGAGAGGGAGATCAAATCCACCTCGTCTACCCCCACGCAGATTAAGCTTCCATGTGAAAACAAGTAAGATTAGACGCCATATCAACAGTTGATTCCTCATTATAACTTACAGTTATTGCATTGTTATCACTTCATCTTATTAAACTACTACTAAATAAATGTATGTAATTCTTTACATGTTGTCTCTTTATATACTTTAGTTGTGATTGCTAACCACAAGTTGTTTAATTTCCAGGCGAGTCAAGTCTTCCTCTGTCCCTGGATTAGAGCGCGAGCAGTCAGTGGATGAACCAAGCGTTGACGCCCGACCCCCCGATTCAGAACAGGAAGTGTCTCTGAGCTGTGGCGTTACCACAGATCCATCGCTGTGGATACTCCCTCCAGATGAAGAGATCAAAGACGATATTCACAATCCAATGATGACAGACGATGTTTTTGACGAGTCCTCAAGCTCGGCCCCTCCTACAGAGACAAGTGAAACCTCTGTGTCTCCCTGCACCTCAGTCTGTGATGCAGACATCAGTCAACAGGTGGAAGAGGAGACCCATTCAGAAAAGGGGGATGAAAAGTCAGGAGAGAACCAAGAGACGGAGGAGAGGGGAACACCAGAGGAAGAGACGGAGAGCTCGGTGAGGCCCATTGAGAGACCTCAGTGGGAGGAGCTTGCAGAGGCACTGGTGAAGGCGGACCAATCGCTGGCCACTGTGTTCTATCCACTAGCCAATCGGAAAACAGCTCTGATGCTGATGGAGCAGCTTCTGTCCGAGGACACGCTGCTGATGGAGGAGCACTACAAGAAGAAACAGGAGAAGAAAGGAACTTCAGAGAGGTTAATATTCTCCTGTCCTGTAATATTACAACAACTATGTTAGTCAAAAATGTATCCTAGTAGATTCCAGCATGCAATAATTTAGATATAACTGGTGTATTGAAAGAGATTTACTGCCAGAGATTTAATAGTCTTCTTCTGCTGCAAGATGTCAGTTTGACCTACACGCATTCTTTTTCAGCACTGAAACTGTCGAAGCAGCCCAACCATCTCCTTGTGTGCCTGCTCCTGAGAGCCTTGCAGCTCAGCATGCAGACCTTCAGGGCAAAGTCGACCTCTCTGAGAAGAAGGTAATTATTACAAAAATTTTAAAATAGTGGCTCCTTTCATCTTGAGTGCTTCACAATGCGGACATCGATGCGGCAACAAAGCAAGAAGACAAGCCAACAATGCAAAACTTGATAGAAAGAAAGCAATCCTAAATCATCTGTTCTTTGTTTTGCACATAAACATGACAAGAAACCAGACGGGATAACAGACGGCCTGCACATGTTGAACTTTGGCCTCCTTCTGAATCATAAACTTGGTAGTGATTTCATAATGACAACATCTGGATGCTATTTGGCCCCATAAGTGGCCTCATGTCATGTTGAGATAGTTCTGTTTCTCCAGTGATGAACTGTCTGCCTCTTATCAGTGTGTCCCACTTGTCTGCTGTCTGGCGAAGCCCTCTTCCTGACAGCCTTCTGCACTCACTCACTTATCCATGTTACCATTGCAGAAGCACGGACTCTTTGTTCACTTCTATAACTACAAGATACATTTTTAGGAACTGATAATCACTTCATTCAGTTGAACTTGATGCTGCCAGACAAAGAGGCAATAATTACTTGGTATAATCAACTACTAGTTTGTTGTCCTTAGAAAACTAATTGACCTGAATGATCTTGTCCTTTCTTCTGTATTTGAAGTAAAGAATTCCCTTCTCTGTTACAATTAGCGCCTGTTAGTGTCCTATATCGAGGATCGTCTGCGTTCCCTGGAAGGGACACGTGCTTCCCTCAATGCAGAGATTCAGGAGAACGCGGCCCATGGGGAGGCGCTAGAGGTGCTGGTCCGTGAGCACTGTCTGCCCGTGGAGCTGGAGAGGTACAACCTGTTCATAGGAGACCTGGAGAGGGTTGTCAGCCTGCTGTTGTGCCTCTCTGCTCGGCTGGCCAGGGTGCAGAACGCTTTGAGTACAGTGGACCAGGACACAGACGCAGAGGAGAAGGTGGGGGAAACTTATCTGGCAAATAATTGATGTCACACATTCCTTTTCACAACATCTATTTTTTTTTCTTTTAATATTTGACTACATGGCTTCAGAGTGCAGCCTCCGCAGCTGGCAATCCTCAGACGACATTAACTGTGATGTTTTATTTAGTGTTGACATGAGAATGAACCCGAAACTACACGTGCTCCATATGTTAGGGTCCCATTCATGCACCTGTGTTTATTCCCGCCTCAAGTTGTTTGAACATACACACTAATCCATTAAAGTCGAAACAAACTGTTCGCAGAGGCTCCTGGGGGGAAACATTACGCCCCGTGACTATGTAGATTTCATTACTCATTGCAGCTCATTTAGAACTTCTGGTGATGAGAGGGCCGTCGGTGTTGGAGGTGTGAGACTGCTCACATGCCCTCAGCAAGCTCTTCTCTCCTTCTGTTTGCTTTAGAACAGCAAACACACCGCAAAGTTGAAGGGCAACTTTAGCGGAGTCAAGGTTTCCCACTGTGTGGAATTCAACAAATGTTAGATTTATCTGTTTTTAATTGCCTGTCTTTGGCATATCTATATTTGAACTTTGCGACACATTAGAACATCATCTTTTATCTGCTGCTGTTTGACAGCACTGCATTGAGATTTATTGAGAATAGATTACTGCTAGTTTGCTATCATTCAGTAATAGATATTTACTTGTACATTAAGGTCTTCATCTAAAACATATACTTTCATCCAGTCAAGTTAGAATAATGAAGTAGGTGTCAAAGGTCATCAGGAGCACTGTGCTCCAATATGTTTTACCTCTGAATATCCTTTTTCATTTTGCGTCACAGCAGATTCTGCATTAATGGTTTGCATGGATGCATTCGCTTTCTAGATTTATCCCTGAAAGAGGTCTTTGTGGGTTTCCCCCTCTTGTAACGTGATGAACTGAGGGCTTTCTGCAGGCTCTTTTCTTGCTGTTATCAGCAACACTGGTATTTACACTTCCTCACCGAAACTCCTGCCCGGTTTCGATGACATTTGTATATACCCTGCCCTCTGTTGACATAAGGAAACACTGCATCTCATGTCCTGTGGCTGTTTGAAACGTGATTGTACTAACACACACTCCTCTGAGCTTTATTACGGTGATCATGTTACCTTTCTATTTACAGTCTTTTTTATGAGTGTGCACACAGCAGGATACTTTTTTCTCATGCATTTTATATTTTGAACATTGTTCTAATGCGATACAAAGCAGGAATTCAGCATCAGATTAAAAATTAAACATCCTTATCAAGTCAACATCTTCTTCACCATGTCTTTTTGTCTCTACACGCAGCAATCTCTGGACAGTCGCCATCGTCTTCTGTGCAAACAGAGGGAGGACGCCAAAGATCTGAAGGATAACCTGGACCGGAGAGAGAACCTGGTCTCCACCTTTCTGTCGCGCCAGCTGTCCACCGAGCAGCTGCAGGACTACCGGCGCTTCGTGCAGACCAAGGCCTCGCTGCTCATCCAGCAGAAGGACCTGGAGGAGAAGCAGAGGCTGGGAGAGGAGCAGCTGGAGGCCCTTTCCAAGAGCCTGAATCTTTGAGGGCACCGAAGCAGAAGAAAAAAGACATGTAGAGACAAGTAGATGGAGGGGGTCAGTTTGCCCTCTAGAGACATAGGATGGGGATAATAAGCTTCCAACCCTTTGCACCCTGTCATTACTTGCTCTTTGTCTTTAAGAAGAGCTCAGCAGGGCTACTGAGGAACCTGTCATGCTGTTCTGCTCCCCTCTCCTCCCTATAGGATACACGTGTGCTGAGCCATAAAGCCCATCGCCTTTCTGCATCTACCAAGTGGGTTTGGTTATTCCGAGTGTCCAGAACGCTCACTCAATCTCCGCCCTTTGCCGCTCGTCATCAGCACAGGCTGCATTGTGCATCCTTTTATCTTTGAACAGATGAACTGTTATTCTGTGTGCCTTGATACTGGTGTTGCTGTGGGACTTTTTGCATTAGAACCACTGCCCTTCACTTTCTAGGAAGCTAGTCGAGCTACAGCCACTGTATCTGCACCTGTGGAACCCTATTATAAGCTTTAAGATTGTATTTTGAGTTGCTCAAAGGCGCCTGTTAAAGCAAGTAGCATGAGAGGGCCGTGTACTGTATTATGTCGGTAAAATGTACAGTAGGCGTAGTAAATTTTTTTCTTTTTTTTATGTTCATATTTTTAAATGTTTCAAATTAAGGCACTAAAAACCAAAAAAAGGTGAATGAAAAAAAGCACTTTGTAATAATACACGAATGCACATTTCTTCAAATCAGATTTGTTTAGAGGATCGTTGTTCAGGTTCGATCGAAAGCCTTAATCCACCCAGTTAAACAATATTTATACTTCTTTTGTTTCCTCATTGATTTTGACTATTATTGTGGGAATAATTTTTTTTAAAGGTATTTACGAAGGTACACCCGGCTCCATTAATGGCTCTGTGCAAAGGCTTTTTTTTTTTTTTTTTAGCTGATTTCTTAAAGTCTGAAGTCTTAACGATTTCACGCCCCAGCAGTTCCTCACGCGGAGGTGCTAAACCTCTCGGAACCTGACTATAAGTAAGAAGCTATTTTATCACCGATTATTTTTCTCCCAATGTCCCTTTGTTGTTTCAGAGGCGACACGTGATACTTGAAACACTTTTTCTTGAAGAGGAAAGTCCACAAACTTCATTTCAGGTGTCTTGAACTGATTTTATATTCTCTACCTCCTCAGATAGCCGCTTTTAGACATTTTAACCTACACAGTAGTTTGAAAGCTCTTCTTGTTCATAACATTCTGTGTCATTAAAAGACACTCACATGGCCTTCCCGACCAATTTTGAAAGGATTTCACATTTTAAAAACCGCATCTGTTTCTGTATTAATAAGTCTTTTGTTTCTGAGTGGTGTTGCTCTACATCAGAATATTGCAGTGTGTGTGTGTGTGTGTGTGTGTGTGTGTTTGTATGCTTCACGTCCCCGAATGTCTTAATTTCCGTGTGTGTAGAAATTAGCTGTTGAACAAAAAGACAGAACTCCTTCTCGGCGTTTGCTGTGTTAGTTTTCATCAATATTCATGTGATGTCATCAAATGATCAAAACTGTTGTGATTGGCTGTGCTGAAAAATGAATCCAGTGTTTGGGCTCTGACTTTTCTTTTTGTATATGATATTTATGTAATAATGGCCACATAAAGAGGCGGAGCATCGTTAGCTGACCACACGAAATAGAAAACTAAACTCAAACTGTCAATGGGGAGTAATCATGTAAAAGCTGGTGTTCCCAAGAAACCTGCTCCTCATTGACATGTCCATGTATTTTGCTTTCACCGCCCCCCTTAATCATTTCTCCGGAGATCTACGACGCTGTCTGTTTGCCAAACAAATGAATGTTTGTTTTGGCTTTTGTGCTGACAGGTCTACAGGGTTAGAAAGACTCTCGTGTTCCCTGCAGCCTGCTGGAGTTCTGGAAGTATGCAACATTTTGGAGAAAAAAAAAAAGACAAGGATTGCTCCCACAGAGGAGCAACACATGGACAAGTACCCATGTTTGGTTTTACTGTGTGCACGTAAAAAAACATTTGACAACTTCCTGAATCCTTCCTTGCGTCGGTTTTTTGTCCGGGTTGCAGGACACAACTGGTTTATTTGTTTGTTTTGGGAGATTTTGTGTCAAATACTGGAGGAGTGTGACGTTGATCTGTTTTCAAGCGAAGAAGGAAAAGACATTTCGGTGAGTCCCAGCTGGCGGGATGACAGCGGCGACGTTTCTGAACTCACCCCTTTCTGCGATATATCACACTGGTTTTCTGTTGAGGGTTGGTTTTTTTTCTGCCAGTTTGGAGTTGTAAATTCCATGTTTGTCTTATTGTGAATAAATTAAGAACTCCCTCTCCTTCTAGGTTACCACATCTCTTCTTTTTCTTCTTCTTTCTCCCACTGTGTCTAAAGTGAAGTGTTTTGTTTTTTTTGCCAGTAAGAAGCAGCAGTCACACGTTTCCATCCCTGTGACTACACATGGAACTGCAAATATAGGCTACATGAAATATTTACAGGAAGACAGAATTATGTTTGATGTTACTTGGAGCAGCTGTGAAGGTTGGATAAATACAGATATACTTTGTCTCTCCTTTCCTAAAGGTCTTATGTTTGGTTTAGAGCTCGTCTCTGCCCTCTGCAGGCACATCAGCACGGCTCCGGAGAATCCAAAAACCAAATAATCTCATGACTGTTGTTGAAATAAGAGTATTGCTGCAGTTTCCTGCTGCTAGATTCTCAATCAGTCAATTGATCAGGGAGTTTTTGCACAAGCCTGACAGACAAATAAATAAAGGAACAGACATGAGGGGAGAACCTCACCTCCTTTGTGGAGGGATACTGAGTCATCCTCTGTGATTTACTGTTGGGAGAGTGGTTCCTGTTTTAAAGACTAATCGACAAAAAGCGGAAATGCAATGGAATTGGGTCATCTGCATGCAAACGGAGGCGTTTTAACTGGATTGTTTGAGCTTTAAAGCCTCAACACTAATGATTTTTTTTTAAAATAATTCTGCACTACACCAACACTCATTCATGTTTAATCAGAAAAGAAACGCTGGCCTTAAATTCAACTTTCCTCAAATGTGTCTGCATCTTGTCCAAATGTTTATTGAAGGCACAATAATAAACTGAGAATATATTATGTTTAGTGTTGCCAAGTGGCTGAGGAAACCCCCGGAAGGACAGAGAAAAACACCAGAGATCATTTAGAGTACTTAGCAAACACTCTTAATATGATTCTCAGTGAAGACAGCAGAAACAGCAAAACACAGCTCAGGGAATTCCAAACAAGTAAGATCTTTGTCCGACACTAATTGCATGGTAATTAGGTTACGCATGATTGTAAAGACACTGTAAGTGGTGCAGCGTTTTGGTACATGCTGCAGACAACAAACAGGAGGAGGGAACAGGATGGCCTGAACACTGCAGCAGCAGTGCTGGATAATGAGGAGCTCTGCTGCTGCTGATAATCACTGACGGAGTCCGTCTGTCTCTGGGAACAACAATCGGGGTCGAGACGAAAGCACCATGAAGGAGCGAGAGGTGTGTTCTGACGCTTCATGCCCTGTGTTAAATTGACCGTACAGTCTCCAGGAGGTCAGTAGGGTTGTTTTTCTCAACACGTATGACTCAGATTTCTCCTCGAGGTTTCAAAGCTCACCGTCTCCACTTGAACTCTGAACTTTCCACCTACTTCAGCTAATTTCCAGTTATGGAAACTAACAAAGCCAACTAAAGCGCTTACTGTAGAGCTGCACAGGTGTTGTTATCATGATGTATTGCCTCTTCATTATAATGGATGTTTCTGTCTGAGCTTGTTAATAACAACCAAACACACACGGCCGACAATAACAGCTTACACCTTCCTCATGTTCCTTCACTTCCTCCTCGCAGGAGAGAAGTGTGCACGGACTCCTTCCTTCAAATCAAATGTGTGGTGTTAATGTTACTTTCCAAACATAGATGTCTATGTTTGGAAAGTAACATTAACACCACACATTTGATGTTTCATATGGCTGTTTCATATGTGACCGATGTTTGAGTGAGAGAAGTCCAATCTTATTTTCCTCTGCTACACAAGACGCTGATAACAGTTACTGGTTAGATTGACATTGTGGGACATATATTGACTTAATCTCTTGCTAAGTGATCCTATGGTAAATATGAAGCCAGAACCAGTAGCCAGGTAGCTCCCCAAGGTACTATGTGTAACACATGTGTAACACAATATAACCTAAAAAGACAAATACAAACTAACAGCAAACTCAGACAGACTTATTACACAAGTTATAGCTTGCTTAGCTTCTTTTTAGCGAGACCAGGGACACACACACACACACACACACACACACACACACACACACACACACACACACACACACACACCAATTTTAAAATATGCTCAAAATACATTTCAGAGTGAATTTTATAAAAAAAATGGTAATTATTCCTTTGAACCTCAAATGTGTAAGTATTGTGCTCCAGTGAAAAATCTTTACAGACGCTATTTTAATGCAGATTTTCCACGGTGGACTCTTACACAAGAACTTAATTACAGAGAATTATGGTAGAGAAATTATATCTTTATAATGGCTGTGTTTCAGTGTAGTTAATCATTATATGGTAACATGAGATAACCTGCAAAGATATGATGCCAATTCGGATTAAACATGAACAACCCTCACAAACTTTATAACATCATCATTATGTAACATTGTGACATTGTTACTTCTTATATCTGGAATGTTTTTCACCGCTCCGGCTCTTTGTCCTGACCTTTTTCCTCACAGAAGCAGCAGCAGCAGAATAAAGGAACATTTGCTAAATAAAACCCCGAGGCTTGCAGATGAGACATTGTCTTGACGTAAGGACTGTGTGTTGCAGGGGAAGTGACAGCATGAGACACGAAAGGAACAGAGGGACACGACCCAAGGCAAGGACAGACGAACAGTAGGGGGAAGGAGGCTGACCACAGGACGCGTACCATTCCTAAACACTGCCATTTCTCGCCCCTTTCTTGATTTTATTTTCTAAACAAGTTGTAACTTCGGACGTCTTCTTGACTTATCAACAACATTACTGTTGTCCTTTTTTTCTTGTAAACACACGGCTGATGACACACCTGTTGAGCGACACGCCCCAAAGGGTGAATGCAGTTCTGCTGCCTTCCTTCCTTCGTGTCTGCTCGGACGAGGGTTGCCACCGCTACACACTTTCAGCCGCACACATGCAAACACTCGCAGTCAGCAGCTTGTCTGGCTGAATCACAGCTGTCTCAGCAAGCCAGGACATCACACAGCAGACAAGTTTGACACTTGCAGGGACTGTAATGATTATTTTATGGGGAACCTTATGAATGACACTCCCTTTAACTTTTCAGAAAGAATGTCTTTGTTTGTTTCAAGGGTGTGGAAGAAGTTGAAGTGTTTCTATGTGTCACCTTAACAGGAACATAATTGTAATATATGTACGGGGGACACACACATTATATCCAATATTCAAATATGTCAGGAAACATTTTGCTAATCAATAAACCATCACTAACTAACCCCGTGGCAAACAATAGTTTTGGACTCCCGACCCTCTCGAGCAGATTTGACCACCCCACCCCCAATGTTGACTGTCGGCTACAGCCTTCCCCTTAATACTCGACTTTATTGTCACTTATGATTAACAGGGTTTAAAAATATATCCGTTCAAAATCTGGAAACATATTTCACAGGTTTTTATTTTTCATTTTTTATTCATGTTTGGTTGCTACTTGAGTTTTCACTCTTCAGTACCCTTCAGTTCGATCAGTTTTTTTGGATGCATGAAAACACCATTAACAGACAGTGTTGAATCTGGTTTGTTTTCTTATGTTATGGAACAGTGTCAATCATCGAACCTGTCCTAAGGTTGAGAGACAAGCCGAGGAGGCGATGACTTCAGCAGACAGTGAGCAATAGGACAACTGAAAACGCCCAGTGGAGTATTTTCTGAATCATTCTTGATTCACAGCTGTGCGATGTCTTAAGATACGACTCATAAAGATAACACCATCTAAAACTCTTCTAACTCAGAGTCACAGAACTGACTCCAAAGGGTGTTACAAGGTGACATCATCAATTCAAGTCTGGACAATATCCATTCAGGGAGACATCTGTTTTCTTCCAGATGTTGCTTTGACTCCCTAGAATCAGCCACATATCTGCATATTATATCTAATCAGTGTTATCATTTGTGGCATTTTCCCTATTTCAATGTCAAAAGATAGATAAGAACCAGAAGTGAAGTTGGTGTTTTCTCACGATTCCCTCTTGGAGATAAGACTTCTGCTTTTACATAAAAGCATCTGATCCGACTCTGTGTCTGAAGCCACACTGGTCGTCTTCTCCTTCCTCACTGGGAGCATCGCCCAGTGAGGAAAGCGTTGGCCTGTGCTTGTGCTTCTTCTTGAAGCCTGTCACGTGCGGCTGGAAGAGGCGGCTTATTGAATGCAGGCCCTTGGAGAGATCCGGGAACAGATCCAGCTCCTCTTTCTCTTGCAGGTCCCTGTTCGGAGCCGGTGGGGCTTTGGGTTCACACAGCATCTCTCTCAATGTCTCAGAAGCGCCTTCGCACAGATAGTGGTAAGCCTTCTTCCCACAGTTGTCCCTGATGCTTACGTCTGCGCCGTACTCCCCCACCAGCATGGCCAGAATATACCCCTGGTCATGCAAAGCTGCAATGTGCAAGGGAGTGTAACCACCGTGTGTTTTGGCATTAATGTCAATGTCAACCCCTCCTAGCCTGGATAATTCAATAATCTTCATAAGCATTTCACTGTTTCCACACTTGGCTGCCCAGTGCAGAGCGGTGAACCCAGACATGAAGTCCCTCTTCTCAGCCAGCTCGTTGTCTCTCATCAGCATGCCGTAAACCTGCGTCCAGTGGCCGGCAGCACACTTGACAAGCCACTCGTGCTCTGATTGCTCCAGGGGGACCACAGAGGGGATCCTTGTCTCGCTGGGCTCCTCTGACACCTTGGTGTTCTTCACTGCCCTCAGCTGCGGGGAGCTGACTGGGCTCACCGTCTCCACTGAAGGTGGCCTCCTTTTGTTCCTGAAGGCATCTAGTTTTGGACTTTCAGGAAGATCTTCCAGGTCTCCTTTCAGTTTGTGGATCTCGACCCTGGTTACAGCAGGTGGCATCCTCAGAGGCAAGGCATATGGTTTGCTCTTGATGTTTGTGGGTTCATCCCTTCTAGTGAAATTTTCTTTGTTTGCTTCTGGACTTTCAACCTCGATATTCAGCATTCTTTTAACTCGGATACTCTTGTATTGGCTTCTCTGTAATGCCAGCTGTATAGGAGACATCGAGTCAGTGGGATTCTCACAAATTTCACCTAGCTGCTCTTGATCAGGTCCAGAAATAGCTGAGCTCTCCTCTCCTGCATCCTCAGGCATGTTAACCATCTGTCTCTGCGCAGGTGGGCGCTGCTGCTCACCTGTCAGCTGGATTTCTTTATCTTCAGTGTGGGCATCCTCCAGCAAGTGCTGATACGTTTTCCTGACGACCACATGCCGGACACCGTCGATATCCTTGACGAAGGCGACGTTGTTCACGAAGGTCTTAAAAAGTTGTCTGTTCCGTTCTTTTTCTGCGGGATCGTCGCAGTCTACTGCGCCTTTGAATTTCCCCACCAGGTCCGCTTTCTTCACTTTGCCCCCCTCCGCTATCAGCAACGAGAGGACTGATTCTTGCGTCAACTCCATTTAAAAACTATAACGTTTTGTATCCTATATGCCTACAGTTCAGTCGTCTGGCTCAGGAAGCCGCTACTGAAACACTTTCAGTCTACCGGTTCACCTTCACCTGGTCGGCCGGACACGTCTCCTCCCCACAGGCGTCTCTTTTCCGGAAGGAGTGCAGACGTGGATTAAATTTGAATAATATATGCGGAGCAGTTTACCTGCCCACAAAGTTGGGTTCCTCATGAATGAAACTTTAAAGACCCACGATTAATAATCCTGGAAGTGTTTCCATTCATTTTTCTCCAAAAAGGATTGACAAGTTAAAATAAATAAATAAATAAATAAACAATAATCATGTTATGCTGAGGCTACGTCGTAAAGAACACATTG
Source organism: Macroramphosus scolopax (assembly GCA_901007825.1). Classification (NCBI taxonomy): domain Eukaryota; kingdom Metazoa; phylum Chordata; class Actinopteri; order Syngnathiformes; family Centriscidae; genus Macroramphosus; species Macroramphosus scolopax. The sequence goes on from CAAKHC010006773.1 coordinate 60,390, forward strand.
CAACCATTTACATATAACGTATACATAACGTCATACCTCAGAGCTCACAAAAGAAGATCTGGTTATGACTTCATGAAAAGATATAGCCTAAATTTATTGTTTGATTATTTGGTTCGTTGTTTAATTGTGGTCAAGTCAATTTACATTCATAAAGTATGTTTATAAATCACAAAATCACAAATCACAATAGCTTAAGGGGCCTACAATCTGTACAGAACGACATCCTCGGAGGAAAAAACAAACATTCATACATTCATTAAAATGTCAATATGTTGAATACAACACATCAGACTACAATGAACTGATGTCAAGGTATTTTAACACCACTGACACACATATTTCTCCCCTCTCCTGTCGCTCACTCCTGTCCTGGCTTGCAGCGTGACATTCCTGGACTGAATGGGAGTTTTGAGAGGTGGCCATATTGGAACTGCCCACACAGCCCTACCCAAAGATGTCACCTTGACGACAAGATAGTTCCCTTTCTGCACTAATGTACGGTTAAACGTAGCCCGCTCAGCCGCCTGTAAACATTTTGAGGCCTTAAATCAGAATACTATTGCTCTTTAAAATCTCCTTTACATTCAATGAAAACAGAACTTAATACAAATATTAGGTGTTCAATATATATGACAACCGCATAGTACACAGGGGATGTGTCGACACAACTTTAGGGGCAAGTTAGGAACATTTACCGAGTGGCTGTTGAATTTTTTTGAGGACTATAGTTTTTGAAATATCTAAAAAAATTTGCTAAACATATAAAGAGGCATTTTAAAACTCTTGTCGAATTCCAGAAAAAGTCTGCGAGGTAAATAAACGATTTAGGATGACGGGCGAAACACAAGCGAAGTAACAGTGAGTCCTCTTGTCACCTAGATGGTGACCTCCCTCCCTGCCCAGTCACCATCTCTTCATGTGATGTCCCTCTTCCTCCCTCTGTCAGCTCAGTCGGTTCATCAGCAGGCTAGCATAGCACAGAGAGACGAGGGCTGCTCCTCTTCGCCCCTTCTCAGTCTGCTCAGCACACTACACATTCCGCACCATGGCTGCCACAGACGTTGACGTATTTTCGGTGAGTAGTCCTCCTTCCTCGCCGTTTTCAGTCTGTCTTCACTGCAAACATTCCGAGTGTATGAATGGAAACACTCGTTTGTGATCGGTAAAAGAGTGTATGTTAATGTAGCTACTGTGTGAGGATATGTAACGTTAGCCACAAGCCTCCCCCGCGTTTGAAACCTGTAATGTGGGCTCAGCCGAGGTGGTGGAAGTGATTTCTTTGGTGGTTTCTTTCAGTGAAAGACAAATTGAGACGACGTTGACTAATTGTTTTAATGTCCTGTAACGTTTTATTTCGCAATTGCGTTTTCCACCCATGTGTGCTTTGCTGAAAATGTGTGTAGGAAGTGTGGCACACCACTACACTGTAAGATCTGTTATTACAAGAAGTAAACACTACACATTGCCATCGTTTCACTGCTATTGGAATTCATACATAACGTAGCGTTAGCTAGCTAGCATATAAAACACTGCATAGCTTGCTCTAAACCACGGACACACTGAATGGGTAATACGTGCAGTTTTGATGTGTTGTTTAGCAGTATTAAATATGTTAGCTGGAACCACCAACTATTGTGTAAGTTCATGTAAAGCGTTGTCATGTGATTTCATTTCAACTTCCTTGTAAAATTAATTATTCCCTTTCTTGACTTAAAACCGGAAACTTGCAGCTGTGGCCGTTTCTGTTTTAGCAGCCAGATGCTAAAGAAGCCCAGGATGAATTGTTAATGGCCTGTATTTCTCGTTACAACACCTTTTGCATATTACAGTAGTAGGTTGGCATACTAAAGACCAGATGAGGCAGGAATGCATCCTGTACTATGTCATAGTGGCAAGCCCTGCTGTAAGGCAGGTGTGATCCTGTAGGTTCAGTTTGGTGATGCAACTCCCAGATAGTCAGACAACAAAGTATGTGTAACTGAAGAAAACCAAATTAAAGTGATGCGAATGCACAGGAGGGGATTTAAAGAGAGTGATTAACTTTTCGGCAGATGCTTGAATAGATTCTATGGTGGTGAATTTGACAGTAAGCAGCACTCAGTTGCAAGGATAAAGAGATTAAGAGCACGTTCTGGGCCACTCCTACCACTTATTGTGCGACACATGGCTGTGAAAAAGGGATAGGATCCTAAAAGAGGGTGCAGAGGATATTGCACACTTTTGGGATAATAAGAAGACTTCAGGTTGCAGCAGATATTGCCGACAAGGATATTTAAATGCATTTTGGAATACAGAATTAGGGCATTGATTATTGAGAAAAATGCTGAGAATGCAGCAGCACAGTTGGAGCCTGTCTGACTTCCTGTCTAACTTTCTGAACTAAGTGAGACCATATTGAACAAACTCGCCCGGCTGCCTGTGTGTAAAGAGCATGCTGCGAAATATGTGCAGCTATTGATAAGGATGTGTGGTCGGTTGACCCATATCAATCCCATCCAATCGAGACTGTAGCTTTGGGATATCTTTCCAGGCCAGAGCCCAGGATCAATTTAACCCACTATCCAACAACTTCTGTCGTTTTCAGTCATTGATTGCATTAGAATGTAGAGCAATAAATAAAATTTTACTGTTCCTTTAAAGATCCCCTCCAGTCATGCGTTAGGACCAACATTATACCTCTTTGAGAAATTACATGTGTCAGATATGGTTGACATTTAGAACAAATTAGGAATATGCATATCCTTTTTATCTGAAACTGCTTGTGTTTGTGCACTTCAGGTCTTCCCATCATACTTGTGTGAGTTGCACACAATACCAGGATGGACTAGAGAGCACTTTCCCTCCTAGCGCCTCAAACACCCCAACATACCTAACTCTCTTATTGAATACATTTAGTATGTAGTGCTGACTCTGGGGTCTCATACTGTGCCTAACTTGTTAATTTCTTTGGATAACTGCGGCTGCCAAGAGAGTCAATGTAAGTGTATTATGCTTGTTGGTAGCAGATGTATGTGAAAAAAGCTTTCCAGTATCAAACTATGCACTTACATCATTTTGCAAAAATAAAGCTCAAACATTGAAGATAAATTACTATAAGCCAAACACAGTTTGAGTGCAGGGGGACTTTAGATGGTTATGTAATGATATGGCCTAAAACACATTGCCATGTAGAGTGCTTACTGACCCTGAAGACTATTGTCTCTCCTGTGAAGCCGGCACGCAATCTGAAATTAGCATTGTATAGTACTTAAAGGCGAGAGATGTGGAATGTGGCATTATGGGGCTTGGACTTAAAAGCAGCAAAATTCTTCTTTGTGCATTGGGTAGATGTGAAGTTTTGAACACATGATGTGCATTAGTTACAGGTTGATTTAGCCAATTCAATCGTACAGCACCTTCCCTCACATCTTAGCCATTTTGTTCAGCTGTATACATAAATCAAGTATATGGACTGGTCTTGTGTCATCAGTGATGTCAGCTGTACATAGAGAACATACAGGCGAGAAGTGCCTGGAGGCCGGCTTGTCAAATCCAATATTGTGGATGAATAAAGACAGCAGAGCTGCAGCCGCTGTGGTAATGAGTCAATGTCCATCTATAGCATAGGACAGGGAGCGGTTGGGAGACCAAAAACTGTGGTGCACTGAGATTGAAATAGCTTTCCATAATGCTGGCAACAGCTGAGTGAAGATTTTGTTTTCGATGTTGTAATATGATCAGAGGTCTTTCTGTTTAAAAGAAGGTGAAGATATAAGCTGTTGGACATATAACCTGCAGGTCAAATGGTTAAGAGCCTGCGATCATGGGCCTTATTGATGGTTTGGCTCTGCAGCTAAAACTCTAATGCTTGATTTGCTTCAAGTGGGATACATGTATGTGTCTTTTTCGTAGGTATTGACACTAAAAATCGTTAACTTGGTTTTCAAATACTGAAATCAAGTCAATCTTGGCTCAATCACCCGGACACTGACGTCACTAAGCCAGTGCTAGGAGGGAGGACAACACGAAAATGAAAGTCATATAAAAGGACAATGATTTATCTTTATAGTACTGTCTTCCCTTTTTAAAAAGTCCCTTTTCAAATTCAGTTGGTTGTGGTGTCAGTGAGGGAGCCAGAAACGGTGAAAGTTAGCTGTCTGTTTTCTTAAGTAAAAAACCTATCTTTGCACAATGTAAGGAATCTTATATTATTTTCTGTGGCCAATCAGTCCCGTCTCCATAAGCAGTCATAAATCATTATGAAACCAGACTGGACCTCAGCCAAAAAGAACAGAACAATAACGTCTACTGACTTCCCAGATACCTCATACTAACCCACATACGTTTTTTTATATATCACTTACAGTGCTCTTCACTCGGATCCACATTTTTTAAGTGAGCTGTCTGTGATTAAATCCGGTTTCTGTCCTTGATGTTGTCTTCACCAGTGTTCAGTAAATGTGCATACCTCGTCTAGATCTTGACACAAGAATGCTTTTTATCTTACTTGGCACGTGTGAAAGCATTGTACATACATGTGAACAACCTGTAATTTATCTCTCTTGTCTGTCAGCAATACAATGTAATACTTTTTTTATTTGTGGATTTTGTCTTTGCGAGATAGGCAACAGCAGAAAAGTGGGGTATTTTTGAAAAGCCCCGTAAAGATGAATAGGCTCTACATCTGTCTTGTAAAATAGCTCCTTCGCTTGTCTTGCTCGTTTTTTTTGGTCTTTCCTGTGGGGCATAGATGAGTGATGAGGCAGCGCGCAAGTTGTGCATGAGCCTGAAACGCCGGGGACAAGAGAGGAAGTACTTTTATAAGATATTAAACAGAGAATCGCTTGTGGATTCCGGATTGGCACACATTTGTCATCGGGAACTCAACCGTCAACATTTTTACCATGCCAACATCCTTGAAAGCACAAGTAGCAGCATGTGAAAGACTGTGGCAGCACATAAGGCCAAACTATGTAGGTGCAGTTAGCTGAGAACATTGCTGCAAAATTGCTTTGTGGAGTATTTTGTAATGACCAAGAATGCATCTTTCAGTTGTTGGAGAAAGAATGTTAAACAGCACCTAAAAGGACATGAATCTTAATTTGCATAAATGTACATGATCGTAATTGGACATGAAGCAGCCTTCACTAGCCAACTTATCTGAAGTGTGCTTTAGGTGCATGTGGGTTTATCATTAAGTTATTGTTTGGCCTCTTCTCCTCACAAATGCTAAATTGAATTAGGTCCAGAGCGTCTGCAGAAGCCCCCGAATTAATATTGGCCCTCGAAACCCAAGAAAGCTTCTATAGCTTCCAGGATAAGTAGACTTCGCTTCCCAACTTGTTAAACAAACATCCTTAGAAAAGAAACTGAGTCCAGATATGCTGTCCAAGTCCTTTTTACTCGTATGTCAGCACTTTGATATGTTGTTTTCGTAAGGTAGATTTTCCTGTTTTGTTATTCCAGTGTTATAAGAATATTAGTTTGGCATGAAGATACGTTTTACAGGACTCCGTTTCAGTCCTGATGCTTCTGTCGAATGGGTACGTCAGTCCTAGTGTCAGGTTGAAGAGGCCCATTGAAGTTATAGAAAGAGAAGGGCTCTCTGAGATTGCAGACCTTCGACAAGGTCCGTGCAGTACCTTGAGAAATTAAAACAAATGTGTAGATGAGCGTAGTAATTTTTGCATAACTCTGCTGAAAGCAAGACAACCAACAAACAAACAAACGTTGGTGTAAACATAACTTCCTTGGTAAAGGTAAATCCTGACCTTGTGAGAATATTGAATACTGTCTGGTGGTTGACCGACGTCTTTAAATTTTTATGTGAAAACACAACATTTAAGGCAAACCTGTTTTACACAAAGTGCACCTCCAAGTTGTAAATAAATGAAGCCTTTTCAAAGCCCCCCTCCCCCGTCTATCTGTTTTTTTTTCACCCCTGACGTGCATCAGCTGTAGCGGTGTGTGTGTCTCAGTTGCTGCCGTCTGTCAGGTGAAGGCTCATTGAGGCCGACACGGCCGACGCTTCAAACACAAGCCAGACACTGTTCAGGAGGGGGCGGATGCCAGAAGGTGAAGAGGAAGCTCAAGAGAGGGGGCTGCAAAAGGACAGAATGACTGTTAGGAGAATATCAGGCTGTGAGGGCTGGTCGCGGGAAATGTCTTTAGAGTGACAGGTGCTGTCCACTGTTGTCATGGTTGATCTGCACCAAATATTTATTCAACCTTTCAGAAAGTTGTCTGGAATTTTGTCATAGCTGATGTTAGATTACCTTACGAGCTTACGATTGTCTTTCACTTGCTTTGAAAATATTTGAACTGCTTCTTTTTCTTTTACCTCTGCCAAGGTTGTTATGTCTTCACTCGTGTTTTTTTTATTTTTTATTTTGCTAACCCAGGCAATCCTTATCTTTGAGTACTGCATGTCTGCCGATCAACAGCAGTTCACATCAGCCAGCTACAAACCCGCCACATTGTGAATTAGCCTGTTTAGTTCTTGGCTCATTTCACTTTGAGCCACCTGGGGCCCCTCCTTGCAGCCATTTCCTGCTGGCCTGGTGATACAGTGGCCTGGGAACTGAGCTGTTCCCTCGCCCTGGGACGGTTGACGAAGAGGCCTTTCATTCCTGTCATACTTTACGCTGCTGCTCTTCTTGTCTCTGAGGTAGACGGGGTGGATAGACAGATGCAACTCAGCCTTTCTAATTACTCTCTGCCGCTGTAGTAATTAAAGCGTGTTGTTGTGAACAGGTTTTAGGAAGTGCAGCAATCAGATTGTTGTTAATATATTTTTACTTGAGTGAAATAAATGTTTGTACGAATGACTGTCGGAAATTATTTTTACATTGTTTGTTGCTGCGCTAATTCAGCAAAGGATCTTAATACCTCTTCAATGAAGTCCAGTACACATAGACACACTCAGGCAGTTTATTTGCAGCTTCTCTCTGATTCTCAAAGACGACCCTCTTTGTAAGGTGAATATACGAGGTCCATCTACCTCTTATCTTCACACAGACTGAGTCATGTAGGGGTTTGATTCAGTACAGGAGGTCAACCCAGTAGGAAATTAGAGGTATGCTGACAACTAACTTTACTGGATGTTCTACAAACACAAATACATTGTACTACATGTAAAGCATATTTCCAGATTAATGCAATAACCTCACAGTGCGCTGCAGCTCAGCTCAGTATTGCTTAGCTCAGCTCACATTAGATTACTCCAGCAGCTCCGCCTGCCATTACGCCCTATTTTTTCTGTTTTCCTGCTCTCACACGCACACATACACATACAGTTAGGGCTCATCGTTTTATTGTTCAGGTCAGGTTAATATCTACATCTACTGTTTATACAGCGCCTGCCTCCACCTCTGTGTTCACTGTGGTCTGGTTGCGTTCAGCAGAGCTCTGCTCTCAGGCTGCCTGCTCACAGTGACATCAGCCTCCGAGTATGCAGTCACTCGTGGCAGAGCCAGACGGGCTCGGGTGGCCTCATTCATCTCAAGGTGCTGTCTGCTCCCAGTTTACAGCTCCAGCACGATCCCTCTGCTCACTGACTGTCTGTCCTTCAGGCAAGATGAGATAGATAAGACAGATGAAAGGTGAAAAAAGTTACGAACAGATGATTTTGTCGGTTTTTCTTTCGTGGGTCTTTCTTGGGAATCTTTGTTCTTCTAGTTTTATGATGTTCTCTCCTAAATGAACACTGATTAAAGCCTGGCTGTGCACTATAATAACCTGCTGTAACGGTGCTGATTGGAGGTCACTTTTGGGTTTGTTTCCCGGTTTGGGTGATGTACCTCGAGTTGTTAAATGGAGCTTATTTTACATAACTTGTTCATTTAGTGGCTTTGGTGAACAAACAGTACCTAAGAGAAAGGAATACCCTTGTTTTTAAATTGTAATTATTCCTCTAGATAACATCTATTCCAGTCCATGTTTGTTATCTTACACCAGTGACTCATTCCCGACTAAAGATATTGCCATCTCTCATGCCATGTATTCAATTTCTGAATTTGTTACCTCCTCTGTTTTGCCTCTTTTAAAGTTCAGCTTGTCCCTTGTGTGTAGCTGTCTGTAGCTCCTCAAGCTTGTGAAGGATTATTCTCGAAGCTCATCCTCACTGCAGGCTCTGATTAGCCAACTCATAATGTTATGCGATGGGTTTTTACATTTGCACAATGTACGGAGGGTCTTTTATGTTCATTTGCATCTAATGTGAAGGCTCTCAGCCACCCTGCTCGTTCTGACTGATGTCCTCCCAGTGTGCTTTCCTCACATGTTATGTCTTTTTTTGTTTGTTTGTGTCCTTCAGAATGAAGAGAAGCGTAACCTTAATTTGGGCGGCCATGTTGGATTTGACAGCCTTCCTGACCAACTGGTCAGTAAATCGGTCACACAGGGATTTTGCTTTAACATCCTCTGTGTAGGTGAGTACCACACGACGGCATGTGTGCAAAGTGTGAGAGAGGATGTGTTCCATATTGTATACAAGTAGTCACTCTGGGAAAAGTCTTGCTGACTGTACTGAACATTTCTCTTCTCTTGTCTTTGTTCGATCCCTACTTGATATGTTTTCCCTACAACGACATGTTAGCAGCAACGTTGGGTTGTTTTTCCCTGACATTGAAGTAATGCACAGGCCTCCCACGGGTGTTGCTGCAAAAGCTGTGTCTGAACATTGATGAATGACTCCCCTGTGAGTTATTTAACACACTATGTCTGTTTTTCTCTGCCTCTCTGTCTCACTTCACTTTACATCCGACTATTCACAGGGGAGACTGGTATCGGCAAGTCAACATTAATGAACACGCTCTTCAACACTATGTTTGAGAACGAAGAGGCGAGCCACTACCAGAACGGAGTCTACCTGCGGCCGCGAACATACGACCTGCAAGAAAGTAACGTCCACCTGAAACTGACGATCGTTGACTCTGTTGGTTTCGGTGACCAAATCAACAAAGACGACAGGTAAGGATGGGGAGTTGTTTATATATGCAAAGACACTGACACCACGGATTAGTTGTTTGACGGTGAGGCACAAGCCGAAGCATGTTCAGAGGTTTCGGTAGAAAAGTGGAAAGTTTTTAGATGCATGAAGCCTGTTTTGATAGCAGGCTGTCACTCCAAAGGAATGTCATAGCAACACTGCAGCACATTGGATAGAGTTGGATTCCGGCGGTTCCTTTGCTCTCTTGTTTCCAACACAGTGGTTGGAACACAATCTTTCTTATTTCCAGCTAAAGGGTGAATATTCCTTCATTTTTCATCAGCGCTGCTCCATCAACTCGCTGTGCCGCAACTCCATCTTGCACAATGCCGTCGGAGCACCTGGTCTAATTAGAAAATGAGCAGGCAGCAAGAAGCGACATGAGCACATTTGCTGACCTGCTAATCAGCGTCACAGGCTGGTTATGTGCTTTGCCTCTTCAACATCACACTATCAGGATGCCCCCAAATACCCTCTTGTTAATTATAGTGTGCTCCACAACTATGACGAGAGGAAGTCACGGTGGTGTGATGTTAATGCAGTTGACTGACACAGTCAATCACAGGCGATGTCACACTGTCAGGCGTTAAATTTGGAGGATGTTCACCATGCATTAGAGGCAGCGTGTGAGAATTTATTAACAACTGCTGAAGTTGTCATGCAGCAAAACTCCATTCCAAAAATTTCAAAATGGAAAAAAAAAAAGGTCGGCAAACCTCTCGCTACATTGGCAAGCATAATGCATCACGCCGATGAAGTCATTGTATGTTAGTTGATTTCAGCAACATCTTTATCCTCTTATTCAGATTAAGGCATTACAGTTCTTCCAAATGTCCACGTGGCCTCGGATTCAAATGAGAGAACGCCACGAGACCTCCACACATTTTTCCTTTTCTCATTAGGATTGAAATAAGATGAGGGCGACAGTATGAAAGAAGAAACAGATGATTTTTATCTGTACATTCAGCTGTGGAATGGAGTGTTCCAGCGGAGTTGTCACCCAGCCAGCAAACCGCACTCTCACGCCCTTTGGTAGCAGCTTTCCCTCTAGGCCGGCATGCTGAAGGACAGACCCTTCAGCGGACTGTAAATGCATACTGGGAGAGCTCCAAAAGGTCAGCGTTGGCGCATTCCGTGGAGGAGATTGAAGATGGATGTGAAGGGAGAGGATAGATGACTGTAAACATGTTTGAGGAGGATACGGAACAAATTGCCTGACTTCTAATTCGAGGATTGAGTGTGGGAAGAAAAGTTTGTGTAATCTCGGCTGTTGATTTGGGTAATTAGATACTTCATGACACTAATACATGTCAGAAGAGATTTTATTGTTAATACTTTGCTTGTATGAGGATGGTTTACAAGAAGCGGACATAGCCAGCATGATCTCACTCACTGGTTTGTGGACTCAGTTGGGCACTTTGGGTGTCACCAGCTTCTTTTTTTCTTGTGACAAGAGGGTGGAGCTGTGCTGGGCCGTCTCTCCTTATAACAGACTTTAACATCCAGGGATAAACTGTGCATTTCAGGTATGATTCTTGTTGCATTTGAACTGTAACAGGCAATAAAAGACCTAAATAGACCCATCCTGTGTGTTGCACTTTGAAGCCCTGAATCTCTCTGTGACTGATTCATTGATGTGAGTTAGACAAACCTCCATTGTAGGCAAGTGTACTGTCGGAAAAAATAGCAATGCATGTCATACAGAGTTATTTATAGCTGGGTGGACTCTGTTGATTCATTTGTATACTTCTAGAATTGTGTTAATATGATGTACCTTTCTGGTCATGTCTGTTTGGCTACATGTACACAGCTCTCATGAGTAAATACTACAACCTCCAGCTTCCTGATTATGACTGATTTACCGGTGAAACTGTGGCCTGCAAAAGTCATTATTGTAAGAGAGTACAGTACGTTTTGCAGCCAGACTAACACAAATCTCGTACACCGCTAAGCTGTACAGCTTTAAGCAGAGATCCTGGCATGAAATCAGATTCCACCGTTACTGAAAACATAACTGTCTTGGTTTTCTTCCCCAGTGACAACTCCATATGTCTTTCTGTGTTCATTGCAAGAGGAGTAAGGAGACAAATATTTATTCTTTTACCCACACTGTTTCTCTTTGGCTCCCTCCTCCACAGCTACAAGCCCATCGTGGACTACATCGACACGCAGTTTGAAAACTATCTCCAGGAAGAGCTGAAGATCAAGCGCTCGCTGTTCAACTATCACGACACCAGGATCCACATCTGCCTTTACTTCATCGCCCCAACAGGACACTCGCTCAAGTCCCTGGACCTCGTCACTATGAAAAAACTGGACAGCAAGGTACGAACAAGTGCCACACGAACATACATCATGTTGTGATCGTTCCCATTGTATGTGAGCAACTATCAGCCTCCCTTTCACCGTCCGCAGGGTCCTTGTCACTGAGACGTTGACATCCCTGATCTGTGTCCTGAGAGAATAAAGCTAAAAGAATGAAAAGATGATGATTTCATCACATTTCAAGAAAAGTTCACATGGTGATCTTTAGAGTTATTCAGCTGCTTCTCTGGGAACAGACTCAATGTCCAGACCTTTACAGTTCTGACTCATGGACGTCAGTCTCTCTCAATAGCAGTTTCCCTCTTAAAAACCCACATATTTAATGATATAATGAAGACAAAATGTTACAATATATAATCGTGATGAGTATAATACTAATTGTTAGTTGTGGTTTAACATATTTGCTTTTCACAGGCCAACAAACCAGTCAATACTCACATTCAGAGCCACATTGATTTGAGCCTTTTTTTATTGCTCTTCTGCAAGTATTAGAACAGACTATTGGTCGGCGGGTTGTTTTTTTCCCCCCCTATACAACCAATGAGTTGAGCTCTCTGGAGATGCAATCACTGGCTTGGCCTCAATTGGACAACTAGTGGAAAATAAACTCTCACAACAGCACATGGAGCATGAAAGAAGGGGAGGGGGGATGGACGAGGGTCGGTGGGAAAGTGAAGTCGGAGAGTCAGATAATTGAATTATTCAGGGCACCAATCGCACTAAAGTTTGTTGTATTTGTAGAGGGTTTAGTGATCATTACAGGGGTTTTGTATTCCTTTGTTTCTGTTGAATGTTAAGCTCACTGCCAGAATCTCACAGTACAAGTTATTCATAGATATGTTATCTTCATGCCTTATAACTCACTTACAAAGTATGGGACAGTCAGGAAGGAAAATCAAAGGGATTTTATATGTCCTGTTGCATAATAGGAAGGTATTTGTTACTTCAACTGCCAATAAATCTCCACATTGCTTGAACAATTATAACAAATTCGCTGATTGAGTTTTGGTGAGTCACATTGACCTCGAAGCTTTTGTCTGTGGATATATACTCCTAATGTTGTGTCAGAAATGATAAAGTGGCAAATTTTGTCCTGCGTCTGTCTGGTGATGCAGTGATAATAAATCCAGAGCAAAGCAGATGGTCAGCTTGTGACCAGAACCTGCTGGCTTCTCTGTGGCCAACGATCAACGCACGGCTGCACATCGCTGCCAAATACTATTCAAAACGACGACCAGATTCCCCCGACAAACGTTGCTTGTAAGGGACAGCTTTATTATGTGGGGAAGAAATTACTGTAGGTCCAAACGCACAGATGCACAGCAGGTCCAGTTTTTAGTGAATCAACACATAAGAAATTGTCGTTTAATTATATTTTTTTAAACATGCATTTAGATTAAATCATCTAATCGCATGTAAAACTACTGTAAAGTTAGCTAGCAAGAAGCAAGCAGTGAGGGATCAATGACCAATAAAATATAAATCTATTTAATTTGTCCTCCAGTAACCTCAGACTCTGGGTTTTTTAAGGCTTACTCAGATTTGATGAATCTGATGCAGCACCCTCATGGAGCTTTGGCAAGGTAGTGCTAGCGAGCGCCGTGACTGAGCATCGGTGTTATGCTGAGTTTTGTACCGGATCATTTCATTTCCAGGTCTTTCTATCGTCCCTGGGATGTCAGAACACTGTTAGTTTCCACGCCCTTTATGTATTCATGGCCAGTTCTGACCAATGCCAGAAGGGCTTCTGCTATTTTTCCACAATGGAGAGAAAATCATATAGAAAGGGCCAAGATCCAGATCCAGGATTTCTCCCGCTGTGAGGTGACAGCGCTGAACACTGAGTCACTGTGCCACTGTGATCTCTCTGCCAAGCCAACAGAGTGATCGAAACCTGGCACCCTCTGTTTGCCAACTGTCTCCTGAAAACATCCAAACACCACAGAACACGCAGCCAACGTTCCCCCCTTCAAACACGACCCGATAGCTTTCCTAGAGCTTAACACGGTGTCTTTATCTCAGTCGTATCAAACACAACGCGGCAGTTATCATGAGAGAAATGTCTTTTCTGTTGAATAGTTTCTTACCTGCTGCCTGGAAGCAAAGCAATATACCACAGCTGAATCTCCCCATCCATTAATGTTAGCTAAACTGCCTTTCTCGAGGCTGCCGGGGACATTTGAGTTACTCACGGGCCTCTTTCACAAAGTGTTGAAGGGATAATATAACTACAATGCTGGCGGGCACTTGAGTTCGAAATGATTTACAATTCTTGTGAGTGCAACAATAGATGCACGTGTTAGTCTGAGTGGGTGGCCACAGTGACCACCACTCTACCTTCAGTGGCTCTGTCCCAGCCATCTTTCCATGTGAAATACGACCAGTGTTGAGTGACCACCGCTGGGCTTGTTTATGCAGTGGTCTCTTAAAACGTCTTCTTTACGTGCTGCAGTCACATATTTTGGTGTTGCTGAGTTATTTCACGTTAAGGGGGGGTCATTTCTACATGTGAATATTGGCTTTTTTTAATACTGCAAACGAATAGGGACGTCCGGTCACAGGAAAAAAAAAGAGGAGCCGACCAGAAACAGTGTTTCGCCTCAGTCATTAGGTTTTGCTGTCCAGGCTGGACAATGGTGTTGTTCTTGTTAATGGTGAATCATTCTTCCCCGCACATGATGGTTGAGGGCCGAGCAGAGTGTGCTGGATATAGGCAGGAATAGAGATAAGAGTCTGTCCTTTGTTATTTCAATGGTAGGAAATAATTTGCAGTCTAATTTTAGGATGTAGACGATTGATCATTCCTACTACGAACCTTTTTAAGATGTGTCACAATGTACCACGTTTTGTAGTATTTTCAGACAATTGCACACTTTCGTTTTTGCACCAAATGGAGAAAGGTTTGACGTGCAGGGTTTAAAAAAAAAAAACAAAAGTGCAAAAGAAATCTGTCTCTTTTTTTTTGTCTTGGTGATTCTGTGATAATCTTACGCATGAATTGCCCCGATGTGGTTTCAGCTACCCATCTGGTGCTCCTACTCGTCCAGACCAAACAACTATTTGGGAGTACTCTTGGACCAGCTGAGAAAACCATGGTGTGGGAAGTGAACAAATATCTCTGTCGCCTCCCTTCTCGCTGCACATGTCAAGAAAACTCAACCCCCATCCGCCTCCGTGGCCATAAAAGGATTTTGTCAGCACTGAATGGCGAGGAATGGAAAGGAACTTTCATTTGTTAAAGAACGGTTAAAACATGACACTTCCTCGCTGCAAATTAATGATCCAGTAAAGTATGATGAGCCTGTAATTTGGCTCCCAGCAAGCTGTGGATGTTGCTCAGAGGCACGCTGATGAGTGAATCTGTGGGAATCTTCAATCGTCTTTCCGGTTGGTGATTTGTGTAATGCAGCCAGTAGAGGAACGCAGGCAACTTGTGTTTACTTCCACACATCTGCCGCTGATTGGAGATGGAGTCTAGTTTGTTTTCATAATCACTGTTTGTTTTATGTGTATGTCGGGGTTCTGACTGGGCTTATTCTCTACACAGTATTTGCCTGCATATGGTCTTGGATTCTTCCTAAGTCCATATTTACCATCGTGCTTTTTCAGGGTCTGTTTTTCCCCCCGTCCCTGACAAAGGTTTGCTCAATGCTGTACGTATGCTTAAAAGATTTGGCTGTGCATCTTCTCTCATTGTAGTTAGCAAGTTTTATTCCTGTTAGCAATCATAATCACCAGATGTTAGAATGCGTTTCTGACCAGGCTGAACCGAACTGTTACACAGAACTCCTACACAAAGCAGCCTTCAAATGCAGGAATGCATGTACATTTTTGTTCATACCACAGGCTTGCACCGCAGAATCAAGGACAGCACAATGCCCTCTATATTTAATATCTTCTCTCTTTCTCATCCTCTCCTCAGGTCAACATAATTCCCATCATTGCCAAAGCAGACACAATCTCCAAGAGTGAGCTCCATAAATTCAAAATAAAGATCATGAGCGAGCTGGTGAGCAACGGTGTCCAAATATATCAGTTCCCAACCGATGACGAAGCAGTCAGTGAGATCAACGGCTCCATGAATGTAAGTGAACTCGTGAACACTACTTCATCACTAACGCTTCCATTTCAAGGATTTACCATTGAAGATCAGTTCATTATTTAACTTCAACAGCACATGTGTTACGCATCTGGTTACGGCAGCATGTTCACTCCATTTTATTTGCTTTTAAAACATTTTGAAAAGTTATTTAGACAATTCGCACTATTCTGTGATGCTACAGGGGAGGATGCTAAAAATATGGTTGCGTACCGAGGGCATGGAGGGAGACATACAGAACATGTAGACATACGTGGTATCACAGAAACCTCGGTAAACACAGACTCTGTTTTCATTTCACCAGATATTCAGAGTCACTAAAAAGACTATAAAATGTAACAGATGGTTACTTTTGTTCAGACTATTTAGTGTTCTAGTGAATTAGATTTTATAATTGGTATGTTGTGTAATCACACACCCACACATGTACAA
Organism: Macroramphosus scolopax; assembly: GCA_901007825.1. NCBI lineage: Eukaryota > Metazoa > Chordata > Actinopteri > Syngnathiformes > Centriscidae > Macroramphosus > Macroramphosus scolopax. Next base: position 76,214 of record CAAKHC010006773.1, read on the forward strand.
ATATACCGACAGGAAATTCTCTCATGGATAAATAAGGCTGCGTTTGGTTTGGCATATGGCACATTCCTCTCGTAGTATCCCCACCCGTTCCCTGTTACATCAGCGCCCCCACTCACCAGCTTATTCCTCTGAACTGAAACCAGCCAGCTGGTGCCAAATTGCCACCTAATTTTTTGGGGTTGCATGTTGGGCAGGGTTTCCCACCGATGCCTCACTGTTGACGCTAACGAGGCCTAGTAGATCAGAGTCATAAGAAAATGTGTGTGTGTTTAAGGACTTCAACAGAACAGTGCTCTCAGCCCAAACTGAGCCACATGTTCTACTTCAAACAGATCTGTGGTGCTGCCTGCGTGGTTACGCTTCCCTTTGGTGTGGTTTGGTTGTGAATGATAAGAGTGACGACAGCCGCAGTGGAAAAGGTTTTAAATGTAAATGAAGTACTTGTTTATTCGTTTTTGGTTTATTATTAGCATGTGTGTGTGGCCAGTGAAATGCAACTCACGAAACAGTTGCTGTGGTTTAAATGGTTTAGCCATGAAGTAAAAACCCCTCCAAAAGGAAGCGTAACCCAGAAGACAGAGGCGGCCAAGAATCAGCCTCCGGTGACGGCTGCAGTTACACCTGTGACCTCTTGACCCCTCTGACATCCTGACCTCTTTGCATGCAGGCACATCTGCCGTTTGCTGTGGTCGGCAGCGTGGAAGAAGTTAAAGTCGGGAACAAAACAGTGAGGGCCAGACAGTATCCCTGGGGTGTCGTGCAAGGTGAGAACTATTTACAAGCACATTAATCAGGGTGTGTCTTTCTGTGTGTGTTTGTGTTTTGTCTCAAATAAACGCAACATGAGAGTGGAAGGTGACGTTCAGCTCTTTCCACCAGACTGCTAAAGAATATATATCTAATGTAATAAGACAGAAAGGACAAACCATTTTGACATTGGCCTACATTAGCTGTCATCCTAGATACAACATGGTTTTGTAGCAAGTACATCTTCAATGAAGAAATAAGAGCACATGCAGGACAATAGAAGATGTTTGGATTTAGTCCACCTGTTGATGCATTATTTTGGTCATGCTACTAAATCATTGCCATGTTCCCTCCACTTTCTGTCTCAAATGCATCTGACCCAAATGACTCATCAGTAAAAGAAAGCGCACAGTTTTATACCTCGCATATTCTTTTAAGACATGTTTTGCCTGATTATTCATACCCTCCCGCCTTCATGTGGAGTCCCCCTTCAGCTGTGAGTGTGACTTCATGCGGAGTGACAGAGGGAAATGAAAGGCGAGTGGGAAGATGACTGTTCTGTGTGCATGTAGCTTGTTCTTCGTCGTCTTTGTGTTTGTCTGGCCCATGAAGATGTCACCTATTCTGGAAAAAGGATCCCACAGCTCATTCATCTTGTCATTGAGGGTAAACTGTTAAATTTAATAATGTCGCACAGACATGTGCTGTGAGAAGATTACTGCTCAGATGGGAGTTCTGCCCTCATGGAAACTCTCTATCGCTCCCTCCCTCCACTTCTCCTCCTCCTTCCTTTAGCTTACTGCTCGTGTCCCCACTCTCTCTTCCTTTCCTTTATTCACTGACCAATTCTCATTCCTTAACCCTCAGAGGACACACTACGGTTATTTATAAATCCTGCTGTTTGTCTCCCGGGGGATGAAATCCGTTGGACCTCATCAGTCACCACAGAGCTTTAGTTCGATAACCGACAGAAGAGACGTGGGCTGCTATAAGCGTTTGTGTGTGGGGGTTGTTGTGAAAAAATGTATATCTTATTTTTCCATCATTAGCAGCTACTAACTGTAACTAATTGTAAAGCAAAGGGGTCTTGATGCAATGAAATGTACATTAGATTGTCAAGAATACAGCGGTCTGGAAGGTAAAGCAATGGGAAGATTCATAAAGGCAGACTATTAGTTCATAATGTAAACCAGACTCACTGGATTAGAATAAATTGTAGCCCTTAAAATGAACAATATCTGTTTTTAGAAGTGTAATAGACAACAACTGATGTACAGTTTGTACTTTTGGGAGGAAAAGAGTGCTGTCTTTGTCTGGCAATAAAACATAGCTTTTAATTCATGAAAGGATAAATCTAAGGAGCTCCTTTGAATTTCTTCTCATTCCCTCCTATAACAATTGAAAGATGGTGCTGTTTGCACGAGCATCTATAATACAGGTCTTGTTTTTAGATAAAAAAAGTGACATTGTTTATGTGAACAACAAATGGTTCACTGAGGGGACAAAACCTGTTGGTCAAAAGTTGAAATCTGACTCTCAAGCATTTTAAAATCTTTCCTTTGTCTTGTTGGCGACAGACAACAGAAAGGCAGAATCTACTCCAATGGGATGTGATACTCATGAAAACTATATTTCTCTTTAAGTCAAGCCTATTGACGGTTCCCCCTCAAGCAGCACAGGACACTATCGGACCACTGAAAGGAGGGTCTGTGTCAACGGAAACAATTTGTAGAAGTTAGATGTCATATGGATGGGTTGTGGTAACCTCTCAAGGGGCCATGGGAACTTTCGATTGGCTTGAATGAAAACAGAGAATGGACTGTCTACTGACAAAAAGACTGATTGAAGGGGGATTCTGTGTGTGTGTGTGTGTCTTCCCTCAGGATCTTTATGCTTTATCTCTGCACTCCAGACATTTGTGATATATAACAGACCCCTGGTATTTCTTCCCTGCATGCTACTGTGTGTTTCTTTACTTGTGCACACATACTTGAGTTTGTGCTTACCAATGCCATTTATCAATAATCTTGCATCAGTCTGTTGTCACCTTCTTTTTATTTTTATACTTTGAGTACATTTCAGAGACTTTAAACTTTAACACGAGTAACTGCAGATTAGTTCGATTTTAGTGAAATAACGATGGAGCCAATCTGCCTGCAACGTCTCATGTCATGGAGTTTTGCAAAATATTATACATTTTTAGAATTATTTTTCAAGCTCCGTTCTCCTCTAGTTTCACGCTTCTGTTTGCATTCTGCAGAGTCTTGTGCTCAGATATTGTGAAGGCTCAGCGCCCGCAGTCAGCCAGGGCATCTGCCCTGATTCAGGCCTCAGCAGGGGTCAGAACAGACAAACAAACTTTGTCACTAGCCTGGGTGCAGCCCCGGAGAACCACCCATGTCTGTTTTTAGCTTGTTTTCCCCACTAATGATGCTGTCAGACAGCAAATTGTAAAAAGATAAGAGTTCCTCCGATGAGAATGATTTTTCCAGATGCGTCATCCACTCAGGACTATTTTCAATTTCTTTAAAAATGAAGGAAATGTGAAGGAAAGTCTTATTTCAAGTTTTACATGTTTGTCACTGTCACACAAAAGCTAATCGCCATGTTAATTAATCCCTGTATTTACATCCGGAGAGCTCACAACTTGTAGTGGTATTTAAACACAACATGCATCTCATTCCCTAACCGCTGCCACCTGGAGGTTCACGGCATACGTGACAGCCCCTGAAAGGCCTCGTGCCTTCACATGTGTCTACCAAAAAACCCAGATAATGGACAACAAAGAAGCTCTTTATAACAGCTTCATGAGTTTAACTAACAGGTTGATCGTATTTCAGAAAGTGGAAAGATCTTTCCACATTGACCCCTGTTCAGGCCGAACTTTTTAAATCCACTAAATGAGGTGAACTGTGAGTTCGAGATTCAATAGAATGAAAGTGATGCTCAGGGCACATTTCCCCCTCTGCTGTCTGTCAGGCAGGATACACTTCCTGCGCTTTCTCTGCTATGAATCCATTAAACTGTGCAAATTGTTTGCACTTAAAACAGAGAGAAGTGGTTTGAGTTGCTCCTGAAAAATGTACAATATAAATTGTTTATGAACTCTGGTCTTTTTTGGTGAAGTGTGATCGATTTGATTTCATTTAATATCAGAGGATGTTAAATCTAAGTTATGCAGGGTGTTTTGTTAGGACTACTCTACATTCCTTTAGTGTTGTGTGACTTCCTGCTTTCGAGAGAGACATGTAGAGGGAGGGAGGGAAACAGATGGGGTGTTAGAATAAGTCAAAGCAGTTGAAAAGGCAAAGACTATAAGCTAGGAGCGAAGACTTAAGGATTAAAATAACAGTCACAACACATCAAAACAAAATCTGTTCAAACCGCTGTCCTAATTCTGTATATTTTCTTTTTAGTCGAGAATGAGAGCCACTGCGACTTTGTCAAACTCCGTGAGATGCTGATCAGGGTCAACATGGAGGATCTGAGGGAGCAGACCCACGCCCGCCACTACGAGCTCTACCGACGCTGCAAGCTGGAGGAGATGGGCTTCAAAGATACAGATCCCGACAGTCAGCCATTCAGGTAGAGAAACAAAGCCGCTGACGTACTCAAGTGTTTAGAGGCGCCACCTAATCTATTGTCTGTTTTTGTAAGATAAGATAAGATAAACCTTTATTCGTCCCATGACGGGGAAATGTACAGCATTACAGCAGCAAAGTGGATAGTGCACACAATACAGAGCATTTGTAAAAAAAAATAACAAGAAATAAATCAGTACACGTCTAGATGAATCGTCAGAAATAAGGACTAATGAGTAAGTGACCTGTCCAACGGATATAGTAAATAAGCTACATAGAACTACAGTATTGCAGAGGTAAGAGCAATGATATTACATGTAATGGATAAGGTAAGCATTGCACATCGCGGTATTGCACCTTGTACACCACACACAGAATTGCAGTAATATTAAGAGCAGTGATATGTAGTCAGATATTGCACAGTGAGTAATAAATGCTCCTGTCTCCTGTCTCGTCTTCTCTCCAGTCTTCAGGAGACATATGAGGCCAAAAGAAAAGAGTTCCTGGGTGACCTGCAGCGTAAGGAGGAAGAAATGCGACAAATGTTTGTCAGCAAAGTAAAAGAGACAGAAGCAGAGCTGAAAGAAAAAGAACGAGAGGTCCGTGTCTGCAAGTTGAGCTGATGCTTAAATTCTGATACAGAAAATTCAGATGATGATTTCAGATGCAGAGGAGTTCTTCAAGCTGTATGTTGGTAGACACTCGGATACTATAATTTACAAGCATGCTGATGTGACATAACCACTAGTTTGAAAACCACATGGGGTCCATTATGTAAATTAAGCAAGCTTGATGTTGAAACTGAAAGTTTAAAGTGAACAATCTTTGCATACTTATAGATTCTGGGGTTCTCAACGAGGGAGGAGGAGTAAGGATTTAGAAAGAATGACCTGAAATAAGCTTTAATATGTGTGTTAGAACTGCTATTTTACCATAGACAGATTTAAAGCTGCATGTGATGAGAAATCTAACTTCTGTTCTTCTCTCTGTCATCCCTGTCCGTCCATCATCGTCCCTCATCTTGTCCCTCACAGCTGCATGACAAATTTGAGCAGCTAAAGCGGATGCACCAGGAGGAGAAAAGGAAAGTGGAGGAGAAGCGGAGAGACCTGGAGGAGGAGATGAACGCCTTCAACAGGAAGAAGGTGGCAGCCGAGACGCTCTCCTTATCTCAGCCCCTCAAGAAAGACAAGGACAAGAAAAAGTAAGACAATCCGTCCTTTCAATCATCCACTTGCCTCATTCTTCTGCACAGAGCAGGAAGCTGCTTTTTCCTGCCCCGCTTGTCCTTCATACAGTGCCGTAAAGAATTCTAAAGCCTTTCCTTTCCTCCTCCCCTCTTTCTTCGGCTCTCTAACTCTGTTACAAGTCTTTGAGCATGAGGTTTGCATTTTGTCTAGTGGCACATTGAGTTTTAATCAAATGCGCTGTGCTATTGTTGACTTTTCTCTAATACACAAGCATTGGAGTTATTTTAAATGCCTGGCATGTGTTAAGGAAACTTCCTCCCCTTTTTGTCCTGCCCAAGCTTAACATTTCCTGTCCTTTCACGCTTTCCTTTGGCCCGACTCTAGTTATTCAGGATACTCAGGGAGGGGGCAATGAACTCACTGGCTTTGCTTCTAAATAGGTGGTGCAGAATGCAGCTCCCACAGGGTAAATCTGTAGTAGTCTTACGGTGGATATCATATCCAGGTGTACACCATTCAGTCATTGCATGTTTAGCTCAATGAGTACAAATAATCTTTACTTCACTGTCCTGCAGAACATTTTCTGAGGCATTAGTTGACTTATTTGTAACCTTCCAAGGAGCCACGTTTTAACTCCAGTGTTATAATCAACTTGTATTGGCAACCGTCGCCGATCCTCCGCGCTGGGCAAACCGTCAGCGATGTCGGTCTGCGCAGCTAAGCTAGACCGCCTAGTTTAGTTGTAGTAGAACGACACTCTTCAACCGTGACGACGGTCTCAAATTATCGCCTGTATCCACACGTACTAATTTACTGCCATTTCACAGTCACGTATACACGGAAAACACACACTGCAGACAAAACAGTTTGCTGGTGATTAGAGAGTACTGAACTCCCCGCTCCGTCATCACTCTGCGCGTCGCGCAACCGCGTTCGTCATGTGACGCGTCCACTTTGTGACGCGTCCGTCATGTGACCGCGGGGAATGATGCGCAAGGGAGAATTCCCTCTCCTTTAATGAGTAAATGTCCTTTGACGAGATTATATTTAGGGGTTACAGGTTTTTCTTAACTCACATTTTACTCATAGAAGGAGAAAGAAGTAATTCACATCAGCAAGAGAACATTACAGTTCACAGCGAAAATAACAACATGTACATGGATCAGACAGGACGCGGACAGGCGCTGGAGATCAACAGCTCCAATATTATTCGGTTGATCAAACCATACTTAGAGACACTGACAGCAGACCAGTTGCGTCTGTTGCAGCTTGACAACCCTGATGAAGCCACCAAATGCACGTTGGAAGATATGGTCAGACATGTCGTTTCATATCTGACCTACAGCATCGTGGCAGATCTCGAAGACCAAGATGGGAAGATATCTCCTGAAGAAGTGGAGGCAAGCCTGGGAGAAACTCTGTCACAGAGCATCACTCTGGTCCTCCAGGTTCAGGGCCAGTTGCTGAATTCCAGCTTGTCTCGCCTGACCAGTGAGGTGTGTTTACAGGTTTCTACCCGTGTAAACTTTTCACGCTCCGTCGACACTGGCCCCCCTTTGCGATACCTGAGAGACAGGAAACTCGGTTCCATGCCTGACA
>CAAKHC010006775.1:0-11582 GCA_901007825.1 Macroramphosus scolopax
GGGGGGGGGGGGGGGGGGGGGGGGGGGGGGGGGGGGGGGGGGCATGGTAACGAGGCCAATGGTAATATTAGAGGTGTTGTTATTGATTGAAAACACTTTCATAATCATTCAAAGTCATCAACCACTACGTTTTGCATCGGCATGTATTTGTTATTAGAAAAAATGTCTACAAGGGAAAAATCGTACACTGTTTTCGATGATCATCCAAAAACTTCCCGTGTGGTTTGCACATGAGAATGAAACATTAACAGTATCAGCTGTCTAACATGTGCACCAGCTTAACTATATAAAATGTCTCAGGGGACAGTAACTCTCAGCAGGGGTAAAGTGACTGTCAGATCTAAAGCTTGTGTCTTCAATGTCCCATGAAGATAACGTTTCTGAAATACGGGCCCTCCCATGAACCCACCACTTGGGCTCACTGTCTTAAGACTTTTGATGAATCGTCTGTATTGTCGAAAATGGCCATCGGCCAAGTACTGTGACAAGGAGAACAAAGAGGATGTTTGGGCGACGGGGTAATGATATCAAACCCTAACAATAGAGAGTGTGCTATCTCACGGAACCTCAGAGCCTCTGCCAGTCCTTTGTTCTGTCAAATAGTCTATTCCAGTCCCCATATGCTCACCTCTCCACATGCTTAATGATCGCAGCTTAACAGCCCACAGACACACACACACACACACACACGCACACACGCACACACACACAAGGACAAGCTCCACCCTTTAATGGTATGGTAATCTGCCCCTCTAAATGACACTTAAGGCACCATCCACGTGAATAAATTGAGGACACCCACCCTCCATTCTGCCAGATGCTAACCCCTCCTAACCCCTCACTCCCCCCTGACCACCGCAGACACAAACACAACCGGGGTGAGCATTTCCATTACTTCAGAGGGTAACATACCCCTAACCCGAACCATAAACATACCTTCACCTTACACACAATGCTTATGTTTGACATAACAGGGACATGACTTTTGTTCCCTAAAGGATGGAGAACCCTCAATCGGGACTGTAAGAAAACATGAGGAACACATGACACACACACACACACACACACACACACGTTGTTGAATGTTTCTGCCTTGTAACATTATAAAGGTACTCTGAAATTGATGGTTAATAAATCCCTTCAAAAGAACTTCAGAAGTCAATTTTATTGGCTGGAAAAAAATAAGTTGTTGGCATTTTGCAGACAAACATATGTATAAGCTGTATATTTCTGGGGAGAGTATTTGTCTGCCAGTCATCTAATCAGTCTGACTCCTCCAGACTGATATAAGCCCAACTAATCCCTCAGCCCATCTCTGTAAACACTGCTCAGTGAGGGTTAGTGTGTCCCCTTTTTTAACAAGGTTTTTATTAGATAAATCAGTGTTGTGGGATAATAATGATTATGCTAAACAATGGGGGGCAGTGTGCAGTATGCAGGCTGACGGGAACCCTTCAGACACCAGGCAGACACATGGAGGATGCTCAGAATAGAAAGACGACTTGCCTCCCAGCTTGCATGCGCTGTAATGTCGTAAAAACGAGAGTTAACTTGACACATGACGGAGCATGACATATGTTAACAAGGACACTTTTATGCCACGGCTCTCAAAGGAAACGTGATATCTGGCAGACTGTTAGATCCTGTATGTCTGGGGCCCAATGCCATTTCTGTTATTAGGGAATCAATGGGATGAAAATAGCTCCTTAATTAGCTCGCGAGCAACGTGGCAAACGAGTATGATAAGCATGAGCGACATGATCGCTGTCGCAGAGTGAAGGATGAGGCAGTTGTTGTCTATTTACTTTCCGGCATAAGACACCACTGCACACAAACGAGTTCACAGCTTCCATGACAGTATTGTGAACAATGTGAGTGCAAACTATCTGATGGTAATATTTCCTAATAAACTCAAGCATCTTCCTTTTTTTCAACTATAACTATTTCAACTATATCTGCCAACATATCTTCCGATCCAGATACATCAGTCTGGTTCAACCCCCGGGTGAGTCAAATGTTATTGGTTAAATTGACATTTTGTCCCAAGATACACAGATACTGACAGATTGTTTGGAATCCAGAGATGAGCTGATGATCAGGACCCTGTATCTCCTGCCTGAGCTCACTCACTGTTTATATCTGCTCTGTTTCACAGTGGAAAATATTTCTCCTGCTGAGCGGCCAAGCAGACGGACAGAGATAGACGGACTTACACACAGAGAGACAGGCAGCTCAGCCCCGATGATTGTCCATCCGAGGGAAGATAAACTCCGGCCACCCAGAGACGAGAACACACAGGTGCACAAACAGCCACGATGGCTCTCGGACCAAAAGTGTGCACATAAAAATGTTGTGTTTGGATCCAGTCGGGGTCATTCCAGTGGGCATTTTAAAGGCAAGTGTAATGTTTTCTCAGGGAAGTACAACACAAATGTTTCAACAAGACCGTCCAGCCTTCGAGACGTTTGTGACCAGCTGCTCTTAAAAGCTCCCTTCTCCTTCTATTTGGAGGAAGAGTACTAAACTCTCTTGTAGCTCCATCCCCAGGCAACTCACTAGTTCACAGACAACAACAAAGATTGTCTATGTAATAGAAATCCTGAGGAGAGCAGTGGTCAACTCATCAGTGAAGGAAAGGATCAGGAGCCTACATGTCTTACGTTACCACCAAGGAACGGATATCCTACTTCTAATAACTCAATCATTACACTATCTGCAGGAATTGTGGTGAGCAGAAGTCTACTCAAGGCGTGGTCGCGCTGTCTCTCCCTGAATTCAGTCACTCATTCACTATTCTCTGTTTACTATGTTGTGTGTCATATGTAGATTATATAATGAGCTCCTCAGTACTATGAAAGGTACGCAGTACTGACGGTACATAGTTCTGTTGTACACTACCTTTCATGTTGCATTGTGGGACAGTTTGAGTCTACTACAGGGTATTCTGACTATAGACTGGACTATCACAGCAATTGAGTAGATACACGTCTAGTAATTGGAAGGTTACTGGTTTGATCCCATGTCAAAATGTCCTTGAGCAAGATACTGACCCCTGATTGCTCCTGAGAAGCTGGTTGGCACCTTGCATGGCAACCTCCGCTATCAATGTCTGAATGTGAGTGTGAATGGGTGAATGCTCCATTTACTATACAAACATGGAAGAAGCTGCATCGTTTATTATTTTGGGAGAATTCCTTACTTCGGGAAATATGGTTCACTACACCCCTCTAGTGGCTCATTACAGTCATTACAAGTGCTATAACCATAATACAGGTCAGCTGTGGTCATGACTTTTTAATGTCTAGATAGATAGATAGATAGATAGATAGATAGATAGATAGATAGATAGATAGATAGATAGATAGATAGATAGATAGATAGATAGATAGATAGATAGATCATATTAGTCTAAAACATGACCAAATCTATAACTTTTTCTTTATTCTTTTTAATTCATACCTTGTTGACCATCTTTGTTGCAGCAAAGCAGTCGTGTTCTGTAATTCTAAACAGCTTTATTCATTTTGTGAGCAACATTCATGTCAAAATAAATCTCAGTTTAATCTTTAAAAATAAAAGCAAGAGTCCATAAGCACTCGTCTGCTCCGCAGAGGTCCGATGCTACAATAAATTCATTACCTTTTTATTTTACTTGCAGGCAATATAATTCACAACATCTTCACAGCAGCAGCAGAGATGTTTTAAAAGAAAGTAAAGTGTTACATAAAACAGTTGCTGATGTCATCTTGAGAAACAGACTTGTGACATACAACCATCAGTGTTGCCTGAAAAACCTTTCACACCCCGGTGGTGAGGTGGAGTTATCTCCTCCACAACAACCTCCGTCAGCTACCTGATGTCTGCTGTCTCACTGCACCTCTGCTCTCAGCGTGTTCATCAATGCTTTGTTCATTTGATTATGGATGTATGGACAGCTGGATGCAATCGATGCTTGCAGAAGAGGGTTTACTGGTTCAGGCTGTGAGGCACCGGCTCTCTGCTCCAGAGCGGATTGTTATCTCTCTTTGGTGTCAAATCAATAGCTGTCAAAGCGATGTCCAAAAGTGAGAGACGGAGGAAACATATTCTCATCTAAAATTTGGACTTTGACACTTTATAACAAAAGTAAATAGAAGCAGAAGCAGAAGCAGAGTTACATCCAAGACAGACATTCAGGTTTATTAAAAAGTAAATCTCTTTCCTTTCATCTTTGTGAGGTAAATTCTTAACACCATATAAATATATATCATGATTTATAATCTCAGGGCAGTGATTCAAACTGATCCGTGTACTCCATATAAGTATCCCACATAACCTCAGAGTTATAAAGATTATATCTTCTTGAGCACAAAGGTTGCTGAATAGTTGGCCAACGACCAGCCATAACTTACATTAACCACAGTATAAATGCCATTCTGCAGACGCACTTCTTATCTTTAACTGTATTTTTCTTGCCTGCTAAGATATAAATCATCAAAACTGTTTTCACTGAACATAATCCAGGGTATTGCCCATCCTCGTCATCAGTGTACTGTCTAGTGAGAGCGACGCAGCACTTAGACACGAGGTCACAGGTCACACAGGCCTGCTGTCGGATCACCAGGATGATCACGCTCCTCTCAGATTAATGCGATTTCACCCAAACTTGGATTATGAATGTTAAATAAGAGCAAACCATGAGAAGTTCTTACTCCAAAATGTCCTTATCTATGTTGCCCCACATGTGTAGTTCTAAATATAACCGAGCACAAAAAGACACAGCCGTCCCTTTAAAGGTAGGAAGTGATAGTTCAATTATAATTTGATGATTTAGGATTAAGAGCTGGAGTCTGACCTGAACTGAACCGCTTTCTGCAGAAGCAATAAATTAACCAATCAAACAAAACTTATTCTAGAAACATCTTTGGTCATGTGTTTATATGCGACCCTTTGATGGGACTTTGAGGCATGCACTCTCTCAGATGACTCGCAACACCAATGTAGAATACAGAGCAATAGTACGGTTAGTGTTTTCACTATGCATATATGAGTTGTGAAGATTTACAACGCTGAGCAGGACGTGATGAGCCACCACGAAGAAAAACAAGAAGTTTCATTGCATTTTGACCCAGCTTGAGTCATTTGACCGGCATCAGCAGCCTCTCTTTGTCACAACACCGCCGTCTCCCTGCCAATGAAATGTTGGAAGGTCCACATTGCCAAAAGGAATTACTACCACAAGACAAGAACTGTACAGATTGTTCAGCACATCCTAACAACCTTAATTTACTGCGTAAGGTAGGTTCTGTTAGAGCAATCCTTTGGGATAATAAGAGGAAAGTGGAGACACGGAATAATAACTCCTAGGCCTCAAAAGAGGATACAAAAAGATGTTTTCTGTCCACGTATAAGCAAAAGGCAAAAGAGCATTAAAGACCAAAAAACGAGTCTATTTGCAAAAAGAAAAATATTGTAACTTAGCTTGAGTACCTAACATGAAGAATGTGATCAGGCAAACACATGAGAGTATGTTGGTTATTTCAGGGTGATCAAACCAAAATAAAAAAAACATGCACGCTGCACAACAGAGCCGGGTCATATCGATCCATCGTCCATGACACCTCTCCGTCTGCGCACCGCCTCTCAGCAGAGGGAAGGTTGAGGACAGTTGACGGACTATTACTTTGTTCTTAAGACACAAAACCTTTTAAATATTTATATTTTCTGACTACGTAGTACGAATGACAAACATTGATTTTCAGGAGGAGACAACAAGGAAAGGATAGATCGATGTCAGAGCCGCTAGTGAATAAGAACATGTTGCTGTGTGGAATCGTAATAAATAATGTAGCTTTACTGGAGAGACGAAGACGGGCGGTTGAACCGAGCATTCGAACTGGTTAGGATAGTAACTCCACTGCCTCAAACACCTCTGATGAGAAGTTTAGGCTGACAAAGACATTGTTCTCCATCGCTTCAGCACTCTCCTCAAAGCAGACACTGTCATGCTTGATGAGGCTGCTTTCAGACGTGGGACTGATGACGATTATGCGCGGAACAGCCTGATGCAGCATCGGATCAGTGCATGCGATTCTTCCGATACTCAGGGAATCAGCAGAGTTGCTCTTATAGCTGTGCAGCGTGTCGTTGATGCTGCGTTTCTCCTCCCCGGTGTCCGACATCTCGTTGGTCAGACTCTGACTCCGCCTCCTGGTGAGAACTAGCAGCGGGAGAGTGGCGGTGGTGAGAGAGCTGGAAACCAGTTCATGCTCACAGCTGCTGGGCGATGCATTGGTGTTATATGAAGGCTGGCAGGGGAGAGAAAAAAAAAGACATACAGACCCAGTCATTTGCAAAATGCATGATGTACAAGTACATGCATGGCAATATGATCAAAACGACTAACAGCAGTTTTAAAACATAAACCAACCGAATATTCATGGCGTGTTTTCTCACCTTCTCCACTTTACGGATCTTGCTGCTCTTCCGCTCTAATTGCTTCCTGTAAGACTTGCTTCTGCAAGACTGATTGTATGATGACATGCTCCTGAAAGAATCACCTGAATTCCTCCCCATAGACTCCATTTCAACATCCCTCAACACCTGCAGGAGGAGAGTGAAATATAAATGATCAGAGATTAACTCACGTCGGTTTTACTGTATCGTTTATCTTCCCTGTAATTCGAGGAGCCGTAACTGTATTGAACTGAGTCTTCCCGCAGATCTCAGTAGTAATGACTTTAATGTTTCCTTAATGATAAAACCCCTCCCCTCCTTCCGATTTCTCTTCAAACACAGGAGCTATAGAAGTAGATATAAAACCTGATCTGCGTTTTAATTATGTGTCGGGGGGATTTTTGTTTCATTGCACAGATATTAATAATTAATATTAATATCATTTTACATGAGTTGGATTTAGTAATAGAAAATCTAATAGAAAACTTCAATGCCTTTATATCAGTCAGACTTGGTCTCATCTCATCTTATTTTAAGTGTTAGCTTCCTCAGATCTGCTACAAATTATACCTTAATGTGGCCAAAAGTGATGAGAAAAAACTGTCGGATAGAAATTACCATGTCAGAGTATTTGGTGGAAGTATTCACAAAGTGAGTCCTCGACGCGTTGGACTGCCTGCTGATGATGGAGTCCCTGTAGGACGACTCACTGAGGGAGGAGATACGTTCCTTTCGAGGGGCCGGAGACAGAAACCGTAAGCATGGAAACTTCTCCGCCAGGGTCATCCTGAGGAGAACGGTGAAAACACGTTGATGAAGCCAGTTTGTTTTCTGAGATAGGAATCAACAGTAATGGTTTACCTGTATTTATTGTGTATGATGGCATAGATGAAAGGATTGTAGATAGTGGAGGCCTTTGCTATGATGGCAGGTACGGCTTTGGAATATGGCGACAGGATGTTGGCGTGCCTGAACGAGACAGAACAGCATGATTAAATGGAAAATCCTTCTTTCTTTTTTTTCACTGTAGTTTGAAAAAAAAATGTGCTCATCTTGTAGTTTTCGTTTGTGGTGTGACAAGAAAAAAAAAGCCAACTACAGCAGTAAGTTCTGTTTATCTGTGGATGTTATGTTACATAATCCAGGGTCATAGTGGTTCAGGGGATTAGTTTAATGTGCCTGCTGCCACGGAATCCATCTGTTTGTGCGTGGGACTACGAATTCCCAGTGTACGAGGAGAGCGATGCTACGATTTAGAACGTACACGTCACACTCCGCTGCGTTTATCGGCGGAGCCGTCCGGCTAAGTTACTTCACCGTCTGCTGTGTGTCATCCAGGGATACTTGGTCTTAAACTTATATAATCATGTCGTTTTGGAGAGACTTACAAGTCGCATACACACATACACTTGTCAGGGGATCATGAGAGCCTGAACAAGCGAGTGCCGGTTCGTCTTCTCTCATAATACGACTTGTTGTATCATAAAGAAACAACTTCCTTTCAGTCACGACTCAAAGATTGGGAACACAGGTGAGTGTGGGAACATAAATCAGCTGGTAGAGTCAGAGGCTCACTCACTGGCTCATGGTAAGCAAGTTAGTATAGAAGCGAACACAAAAAACTATCCGGTGATACGGTGCCCCCTATTGGTGATGGAGTGTAATACATTCAGATCAGCAGACAAACTGTACCCTTAAACCTGTGACTACTGTTTTGTATCACAGTCGACACCTCTTGTCTGTTGAGGCGACACTGCGCTTCATGCATGTTAACAACTGGAGCGAACTACATTGTGCATGCTGCACATCTCTGGCGGTGCAGCAACTCTTGCAGAAGAGCTGAAACAGACATGGAGGCACAAATGTGGCTTGACCTCACATGTCAAGTGTCTTTTGTCTTCTTATAAGATGACTGGTGAGACCTTTTAGCCTTCACACAGATGGTAATTATACTTAGACCTGTTGGTGCGCATTGATAAGTCCATTCTTCAAGGAATTCTTACCCAGACCAGGATATCAGCGTGACGCAGGCGTACGGCGACCAGGAGAGGACGTAAACCACGATGACGACAAAAGCAATCTTGGCCAGCTTCCACTCACTCCTGATGGACTTCTGCTGGAGTAGGGCAGATTTCCTCACCTGAGTCCCCAGTCGCTCCACCTCCCTGAAGGTGACGGGAAGTAATAAACAGTAAACGGAGGACAGAACCTAAGACATTAATCATTCTCTTTATAAGAATCTCGACTGTTGAGATGTTTTTTGGAAAGACCCACCTGCTGGTCGTCCTTATAGCCAGAAACATGAAGACATAGCAGTACAATATGATGGCCAGCGGAATGAAGAAAACAAAGCAGCACAGCATCATCGTGTAGCTCCGGTTGGCCAACGTGAATGTGACGTAATCCCACGTACACGATGTCATCAGGCCCTCGGGGATGTACGAGCCTGGAAGTGAGAGGAAAGAATCTGATTAAGAATCTGGTGTCCACTGCAGGTGGAAGAAGAAGAAGAAGAAGAAGAAGAAGAAGAAGAAGAAGAAGAAGAAGAAGAAGAAGAAGAAGAAGAAGAAGAAGAAGAAGAAGAAGAAGAAGAAGAAGAAGAAGCTCGTGGAAACTCACTCCAGCCAACAAGTGGAGCCAGACTCCAAGCCAAAGAGTAAAGCCAGACCAGGACGATGGCCAGCGTGGTTCTTCGTTTGGAGCTCCAGTGTATCGCCTGCAGCGGCTTGGTGATCACCAGGTAGCGGTCGATGGAGATGGCCAGTAAATTTATCATGGAGGCGATGCCAAACAAGGCGCCGCAGAAAGCGTACATCTTACAGCCTACAGGGAAGGAAGAACACTTTATCTCAAATATTGTTACATTGGAGAACGATTAAGCAGAATAGAAAGGAAAGAAGAGAGTTACCCATCTCTCCGAACACCCATTCCTTGTAGAGGCAGTTGATGAAGAAGATGGGGGACTGTGTGAAGGCCATGAGGAAGTCACTGACCGCCAGGTTCATGATGAAGTAGTTGGGCAGGTTACGAAGCTTTTTGTTGCTGCAGACCAACAAACACACGAGGAAGGTTACACACGGTTCTCCCTCCACCTGCTCTGAACTGTGGCTCCATCAATCAGGGGTGTCGTCATGACAACCCTTCAATCATCAATCGCAAATCTGATCATTGTCGTATTGCTATTCAATAACCGTCATTATCATCGGCGATCAGAGGTAAGTCAGTTAGAGAGTTAATTAGCCATAAATTCATCCAGCCCCCAATGTTGATGCCATGGCAACGGCCTTGGATGTGATGTTGTGTCAGTGTATGTGAGCTGCCATGAGGCTTGTAGTTCACAATGTAAGTAGATTAGAGAGTATCACACTGAGGACGCATGTTTTAAAGCGTCTATCATATTTCACAGAAAACTAAAGACGAACTGTGTGAGTGGCTCCAGTTTCTGATTGAAGAGCCGGTTTCACACTGTGAGCTGTGCTCATAGTGCAGATATCAAACGGTCGTCACATTTACCCAGACAAGACAAATATTGACTGACTGACTCATATAAATGTGCTGCAGTCGCTTTGATTGGAAAAACATGTCAAGGCGACCAGGTGGGAGTCGGAAGAGGAAGCGAGCCTGTTGACCAGTTGATGAACTGGATGTCATTATGATGTTAAACAGGCGAAGGCAGCTAGTGTAGCGTGCTAGGATGCTAACTGTGACGGCCCCAGGAAGTTATTAAGATCAAAATATAAGACAAGTTTGTTTTTTCATACTCTCTCACGCGATTGATGTTAAGATTATTCCACATCACACGTGAAGCTTTTCAAACATGTGTTCAAATTGGACAAAAGACAAAAGATATCAAGGTCGATTCAAATGGAAAGAAAAGAGTCGCAGCCTTCGGTCACGTCCACACGTTGCTTATCTTGTTTACATGCAAACCTTGATGATGGACGACATACGCTGTTACTTTATCAGCATTAATCTGACTGGAAAAAGTCAACTTTGTGTGCAACACTGTGTGTGTGTGTGTGGGTGAGTGTGTGTGGGTGGGGGGGGTGTGTGTGTGTGGAGGTGTGTGTGTGTGGGTGGGGGTGTTTGGGAATAATACTTCAGCATTAATTAATTCTTACAAAATCATCATATCGGGTGACATCTCACCTGAACTCACATGACCTCCCTCCCTCTCTCCCTCCTTCCCTCCCCCCCTCCCCCTGTGTGTCTTGGCGCCATGAATTCTCTTCGAACCGATGACATCATGAGCATTTCTGAATCAGTAACCACAAATTGTCAACACAACGGAATGGAGAACCCATCTAGTCCATCAATTATGATTGACAGATGGAGTATAAAAGCTCTTGACAAGCACTAGGACAATCTCTCTCTATTTTCTCTCTGTCTCTCTCTCTCTCTGCCACACACACACACACTGACACAAACAAACACACACACACACACACTTTCCCTCTCTGACCCACTTTCTGTTCTGTGAATTAGTTAATGTCAGCAGCGTAATGCGAGGTCAGTATTCTACATTGCACAACACACTCCGTCATTGACTTCTCACAGAAACTTTACAAAGTGCAACATGCTCATCTTTCAGGATGACGTGTTAATGGTGGATGATCTTCTGTCTTTGATATGACAAATGGCACATTATTCAAATTTGACTGGGAATTTCTAAATTGATTTGGGTTTCATGATACATTTTTATATTTCCATTACCTTTATAAAATGACTCTGACCTACAACTGTTTCTGTTGTTCACACGCACAATTCATTTCTCATTAGATAGTACAATGCTGCACTGGCTGCACCAAACAGCTGACAAATACTTAGAAGAAATGTGGTACATGATGCGCTTAACGGCCAAAACCGTACAGAACTTAAATGGACAACAAATGACATATTGGTGGTCAACAGATTTTTGTTAAACCTTTTTGATGCTCTGGAGGGTAAAAGATTTGATAACAAATTGACTGTCAACCTGCAGTGAATTAAAATTAAACCTCTTAACTTTGTCCCTCAAAATTCCAAATACAAATGCATTCAGACAACATACAGAGCACAAATCATCATGCAGATGATTTTCTGGCACTGATAAAATGATCCCTCTACCGCCCCCCCCCCCCCCCCCCCCCCCCCCAACAAACAACACA
>CAAKHC010006775.1:17798-31417 GCA_901007825.1 Macroramphosus scolopax
GTAAGTGTTTGATCTGGATCAGAGCTCCACTGGTTTGTTGAAACAAGCATCTGTTAATGACTGTTCTTAATTTCTTTTGCTTGTTAAGCGCCCTGTGTGATAAGCTGCTACACAAACAAACTGAAGTCTGGATAATGCTTCATTAATTGCAATCTCAGATAATATTTGAAAAAGCTAATGACTGTCAGAGCAGTTGAGGCAGGTCATTAGTGATTTGAGTCTTGCTGTCTCTCCATCTGAACTCACAGTTGCTAACAGCCAGCGTTAACTGACTGAGTGACACGCAACAGGTAAAGACTTTTCCTCTTCCTCTGTCATCATCGTCCTTTGGGCGCTGCCATGACGTCCCTACTGAAAATTAAGTAAATCATCACCTCAGTTTCCTGCCCTGTCAATTATAAGGAACTTATTGCATGAACAGATGTTTTCGGCGGGTGGGAATGAAAAAGACGCCAAAAACTCACCTTTTGTTGCTTTAAAATATAAAAAAACACTAATACATTCTGTGCAATTCAAAAAAGATTCATCCAAATTATTAGAATATTATGACGGTGCTTATATTTGCGATAATAAAGAGAATACAAAAGTATTTGGCTGTACATACCTAAAGTACACAGGTCTCGTTGAGTCAGGTGGGATCCAGCTGTACACGGTGGTGTTGCCCTTTACGTTGGTGTTGGAGTGAGTTATAGCACCTTTTGGGTTCCCTGAGCACTGTGCACATGAAACATCCTCACTCATAAGTACCTGGATTGTAACACTTCACATGCACATTGACATGATCCATCTATAATGAATACAGTTAGTCTAATCTCCTTTGGATTTACCATCCGTGATTCTGTGTTGTCTGTTTGAAGGTATTTGGGAGTTTAGCTCCTCAGCATGCACACGGCGTTGAGAGGAGCTCTGAGTCTGACCTGAAGGAACTGTGTGTCTGGAGGAGGCAGATTCCAGCTCCCCAGAGCGTCGACGCTGCTGCCTGTGCGAGTCTCCAGTAGCACACCTCTGTATTCTGGTCCAATGATGGTCACTGTGCAGGAGCATGCAAGACAAACAGCAGCTGTACACTTCAGATTTTACAGATGATTTAATACCTTTTAACATGCTTTACTGATTGATGTGTCATTCATTGCATCTCTAAAGGCAGACATCATCTTACCTGTGATTGTCTCTCCCGGCTGATATGTCCGGCTGTTAATGAGAAGAGTGTAGGGAGCTTTTGAAGTCTGCGGCGTCACCCCGGTGTGACGTGGCATCATGTCCTCACAGGCACCAGTGGGAGCACCAGAAGGGTAGCCACTGGCCAAGCGGACCACTTGAAGCATGATGAAAGCCGGCAGGAGCAGCTCCATCAGGCGAGAGTCACCAGCTGCCGCTCTGCAGAGAACTGCAAATACTGTGATGGTAGCAGGAGACAACGTGCTGGTCCGAGGCTGAGAAGAACTGATGCTGAGTCACTTAACCAAAACATTTTAAATGAATTCCACCAACCAATTTACAAACCATGACAAGCCTTCACATGATTTTCTTGTGATTTCTTATAAACAATACTTGAGTGATATTTAGGCATTTCAGGGCAGAACGAATGTCAATTACCTTCAGGCGTATTGAACGCTTGAATATAATTGCAGCCAGGGAAAGTTAGAAGTTAAATTCTGAGAAGGTCAAATGATAATTACTCGCCACTAAACATGTGCCAGTAGTAACGTGTTACTGGGATATTCCCACCGTGTGATGAAGGAACGTTTTCCCCTCAGTTGGCTTGTGTGTGTTACTTACCTGGGTCACATACTATTACTCAAATCGAGTAAAAGTATATATTGAATACTGAAATGTACTCGTACATTAGCCCGCATGCATTGATTGAACATCAACATCATTGAATCAATGCTTTAAAGCCTGAACCCTGTTTAATATTTCGCTCTACTCGCACCACACTTAGGTTGGTTCATGTAATGCGCTGTGCATTCATTCTATACACGTGTTTGATTGGCAGTGCTGACAGTGGGAACAAACACCAGGAGTGGCATTCATTACATGTAGAGGAGCTTGTTTGTCTGCATTGCTGTGTGAGACGACCTTCACCTGCATGTTGGTGTCACGACCAGCAAACACCGGAAGCTGTTATAGGGACACACACATGAGCGGACTCTAAGATCTCCTGTGACGAAACAAATCTAAAGTCATCGGGTTTGTCCGACTCTTGAAGGCGGTCGACACCTTTTCTCAGTGCGTTTGTCTTCCCAACATTAATAACGGCGCTCACAACTCCTTTCACTTCTGTTAAACATCAACAGATTTCATTCTCTGAATTGTTTTTTAATCTAAGTTCAGGGCTGTAATCTGTGTGAGGAAAGGATTAGTCCTTCCTTTGTAAATCAGTCTATCTCTGATTGAGCTGACTTGATTAAGACTTTAAATACAAAAACAACTTGGTAAAAGAACTGAGTTTGTTCTTGATCCTTTAAATGTCAACACTTTGGATGGGACATTACTGAATATCACAAAACTCTCAGTCCAACATTTCACGCTTCCTAGTCCGTGTCTGCTAAATTTGATACATTATTCATTTCATTTTTAAAGAGATCCGCTGGCTTTGTGCTGCACTTACCTGAGAACCCCCCTGACATGTTCTATGCAGCTCTTATCTGTTTAAACTCACCTCCTTGTGACGGGCCGCTCTCTTTCATCATTTAATGAGAAATATATGAGTTCTTTAAGAGACATTCTTCTAAGAGGCCTGGACATACGGCTGAGTCCGATATTTTTATCCTATCGCAGACCGACCTCTCTGCACTTTGAATGATGAAGTATTGTTCCACCTGATTACTGAAACATTGATGCGGCGCACGCTAACTAATTCATTTCTCGTGCACTGTTATAGCACACTGCTTTCGTAACAGAGTGTTTTGTTCTCCACATTACTTCATATCTTTTAAGGCAATGAGAGGAAAACTTACAGCTGCATGTTTTATAGATCTCTGTCACATCTTGTTTTAAACTGTTGCTTAAAGAAGGAGGGCGACTGAAACATCCGCCAGTAGGGGGCGCAAATACTGATACTTTGACGCAAAGATGATTCATGAATGACAAAAAGTTTATCCTTTTCTGTTTCATCAGTGTATTTCTAGTTCACATTTGTGTCACAGTTGTTTCATCTCAATGAAGCAGACTCTCGTGTCAGCCATCGACTAGCATCGCAGCTCTCTGCCGGCCGATCGGGACACACAGCGGTGGGCAGAGAACATCCAGTGTGTGTGTGTGTCTGCTGGTGTGTCCGTGCACACGCATTCTTTTGTGTGTCTAGGTGATACGAGGCGAAGCGGATCAACAGCGACGGGAAAATCGAACGAGGTTCAATACAATATTCCACTGGGCGACACCGAGTCACCGTTCAAAGGCCTCACCCGAGCTGCAGCAATGTCAAACGAGGCGGGAAGAGATGTCGATACGCGGTGATATCCCTCAAGTTGCATGAAAGTGAAAGTTTTTATCTAAACAAGCACAAGTGAACTGGGATCAGGAAGAAGAAGAGTTGAGTTCCCAACATGCATTTAGGCAACACAACACATCATCCTGCAGTCGTTATTTAAGGTGGAACTGAAAAACAGAAGCTGCTGCTTTGAGTTGGAAAGCTGATGATAATCCAGAGTCAACAGATTTCCCAGAGCAACTGTTTTCTTTATTCTCTGACACAAGGACCATAAATACCGTGCGTGTTGAGTCTTCACTCAATACTTTGTGGAAGTTTCCTTACAAGCTCACAAAAGATGCGTCAAACTTTCCCTTTAACAATAAGAAACGGATGTCGCAAGAGTTTCTCCCATATGTAACGTCAGAACTCGCCGCCCCCGGCGGGATTGAAACGACCCCCTTGAAAAGGCAGTAATGAGAGGAGTTTAAAAAGGGAACACAACAAAAGCAAGAACACATTCGATGTGTCTCCTGAACATTGTGTTTCCGTGCGAAAGGCATTAAGCTTTAAAAAAAAAAAAAAGCCTCCCTGCAGCGCGACATAAAAATAATACGCTGTGTTGGTTTTACGGCAATTGTTCATACCATCATTACAAGCTAGGTGCTGTTGCTGGTGTCTTTCAATCCCAGAGGACGTCACTATCTAACATTGAGGGTTAAGAAGGTGTCTGGTGGTTCCTGCATGCTTGTCCCACTCATCATTAGTTCTGTCTGGGGTTCTTCTAACTGATGACGACTGCAGGAAGCTCAAACCTAAACTTCAAGCTATAACATGCAAAGTCAAAAGTCTTATGAACGGACATGTTTCATCAGCTGCAGATCCAGTTAACATCTGCTTCATTTGTGCAGGAGATGAGCAGCCCCCTCTGATCACCCCGCGGTGGACAGCTCGTCACATGGTCTTCTTCATTTGTCGCACGTCATTTGCAATTCTTTTCACACTTGACACACTGTGCTGAAAAACGCCACCGACCGACCGTGACGATCTTTCATTCTCCTAAAATAAAATAAAAGCTGTATTTCAGGTCATCACAGATGATTTATTACCGGATGTTTAGCACTTTGAATCCAGAGAACAACCTCTCACGGACTAATAATCGAATCATCGGTTGCATTGGGAGGGCGGAAAAAAAACAAAACATAATCAAAGATATTTAATTGAATACAGAGTAGATGGAACATTCGCAGAATATCCCTTTTGGAGTAAAGCTGAAGCATGTAACAGCAGTCAATGACAATCTTGTATTCATACTGAAGTAAGAGAAACTGTCTATTTTCCGCAGTATTGTGGTTTGTGTCAAATGATAGTAACAGACAGTCATGTGCAATTTGTCCCAGATGTTGTCTGCTGCAGCCCACATGGGGCCTCCATGTGACCAGCAGTTGATCGTTCCAGATAAACCAGCCTGTGCACTAAAAGAAGAAGGTAGAAATATAACAAACGTCGCGTGACGGCTTCACCGCCGTGAACTAGCAACCTTTAAAAAACCGACATCATTCAGACTTGAAAAAAAAAAAAACGCTGTCTACAGACCACGAACACTAACAACAATACAAATGTCATTACAACGGAAACACAGAAATTCTCTAGGGCCAAAACCAAAATCCTCTACAAAGACGTTGATCTCTGCTAGCTGCTCTAGGTCAGGCTCATGAAAACTTGTGATGATGCTTGATCTCTTGGATCACTTTGTTCTTCCAGCAATCAAATAAGGATTTGCAGTAGAAAAAAATAAAGAAATCATCCCATGACAATGTCCTTCAAAAGGTTTTCCAAAGACCCTCATTACCAGAACGTTAAGCTCTCCTCTCTACTTCCACAGAGTGCTTGTGCTTTGTAATATCCTCTGATGAATTTGTCATTTTTTTTTTGTTGTTGCCATGAGGCTGTTTTGCAGAACAATTCATCAAGTTGTTACTGTTAACTTGGTTTCAACACACAGGAGCCACTTTAACATAAACATCTCGTTACTCACGGGAACAGAGTTTTTCCCTGTTTAAGCACGTCAGCTCTGATTTTTGGTAGAATTTGAACCGAGATGTGTTTGTGTCAGCTGTTACTCTGGCAGGTGAGTTTCAAGACGTCAGAGCAGCTGGCCCAGATGTTCCCTTCGGAGCCGATCTCTGGACAGTCTAGTTGGAGCAGGTGTTGATGTTCTTGCCGTCCGCGGCGTCCTCCACCAGTGCTAAGTGATAGTCGGTGGAGAGAGTGAAGTGGGACACGCAGCCCAACAAGCCTCCGATGTACTGTCTGTTTGTGTGCAGAGCGATCTCCTTCATGCCACCTGCAGTGGGAGAAGAGAGAGAGAGACAATATACGGCA
Source organism: Macroramphosus scolopax (assembly GCA_901007825.1). NCBI lineage: Eukaryota > Metazoa > Chordata > Actinopteri > Syngnathiformes > Centriscidae > Macroramphosus > Macroramphosus scolopax. The sequence goes on from CAAKHC010006775.1 coordinate 23,596, forward strand.
TTACTGTTTGATACACGGCACAAATGCACAAATGTCAACGGGGTTATGATTTGTTTGCTCAGCGTACCAACATATAACGGTCCGTTTATATTGAGTTGTCTCATCTTTCCAGGCGACCTGCCTGTCTTTGCTCCGTAGTCATCGACTGTCAGCTTCCCTGACTGCCCATCCCTAAAGAGAGGAGAGGCACAGGTTGGAAATGTGTATTCTGTGCCTCAATGACACAGTAAAACAGTTGCAATATATTTCTTTTTGTATACAAGACAGTAATTTTGGTTAGCTTTGATGAGTTCTGCTGATGTCAATGTTGTTGTTTTTTTACAGCTTAGTTTGCTGCCCCCAAGTGGACAAATGAGCAGCTGACGCAGCATTAAAATGTCAGGATGAGTTGAAGACAAAGTGATGAGGTCACTTCACTGCACTTTACGTCTATTTGACAAAAACCTCCCGTGCTCACCTCACAGCTTTGACCCTGTGCCACTTTCCATCGTGAAAAGACCCGTTGACAACGATGTTGGCCGCCCCACTGCCCAGGTTATAACTGCAACGGTAAGGAAACACACACAGTGAGTGTTGTTGGTTCAGAGTTACCGAGGGTTCACACTTGTGAAGCACCGCTCAGATAAATCCTGCTTCTATTCCAGGCGGTGGTCATACCGCAGATTCCAGCTCTTTCTTTTCTTTTCTTTTTTTTTTTTTTAGCTTTGCTTAGATCTTCCTGCCCTTTGGGAAGATCAGTATCCATCACAATCACATTCATTCTTTTCTTGCGCTGCACTTTCATCTCTTGCTTTCTCTCTAACTCCTGTTTTGGTAAAAAAAATGCCAGGGAGAGAAAGTATGTGCGGATCATGAAAAAAAAAAATTCTGTATAAGCCAAATATTGAGAATATATGCTAAGATAACAACCTGTATATTAACAGTATCGTGCAAGATCCAGAGATCCACCATAACAAAGGTTTCTCATGCAGGGAGGGATGATAGGGAGACGTGGTGGGGAACAGTTGAATCCAGAATACTTTGTTCAATCCAGGCCCTCATGTGCACGAAGAACACAGAAGACGGCTTGGATTGAACTTTTTTTACGAGTCTTGCAGGGTAACTTGATCCCACTGAAGATACCTGAAGGTCAGCGCTCCATCCTGCAGCCCCATTGACAGGAAGTCACTGTTCGGCCTCATTGGACTTTCTCCTCGCCAAAGCAGCAGGCCATCCTTAGCTGTGCTCTTAAAGCGCATGAAAAGGTTGTTCCTTGAACCAGACACCCTAAAAAAAAGACACATTTAGCTGTTAAACAAAATATCAATGGATGAGACATTCATATATCAAACATCGTCCGATACCGACCTTTTGAGGATGTCTCTGTTGTCGTAAGTCAGGTAACTTCGGCCGATAAACTGCGGGATCTCAATGGCTTCAGTCACAGCTGGGAAGAGAAAGACCTGCAGTTACTGCACACCACCACAAGGGGGAAACCTCAACATGTATTTTCTGTCTCAGGTTATGCTAGATGACTTGGATGACTTGGATGACACTGACATCACATCAATGTTGTATTTTAAGTAAATGATGTAGTGAACAATATCGGCAGTATGATTCATAGATGAGAGAAGACTTACTGTTCAAACAGTAATTTCCACACTCTGTGTAGCGAAGGCATTAGGAACAGAGGAGGAATAGATGGGATTAACAGATTAAGTTGTCCAATACATTATTTCATATTGCCTTACATGATAATAGAAAAAAATGTAATCCCCAATAGGAGAGATCACACGGTCAAACCAACATGTCAGACACAAACAAAAAACACATTAAACATCGCTGCCTTTACTTAGATTTAAAATGTTCCTTATCACTACTCAGAATTTGTAATAAAAACACAAATCATGCTTCATACATAACATCATGTAAAATACAATATCCAGTGATTCATGTCCTCTGTAATCATTTAATCCCTGATGCTCCTTAATCACTATGCAACACACACATGCACTTGTGGATCTGCAGCCTGTTGTTTAACATCCACCACCGAACCAACCATGGAAACACAATGTTACACTACAGACATTAGTTACATGATGTATCGTATATTTAGTCACATGAATTACAGTTCATCCTGAACCGACCTTTCTGGCAGTGCCTGCCGTCGTACCCCAGAGGGCAGTCGCACTCGTACCCGTCCCACTTCGGCCTGCAGGTGCCTCCGTTGGCACAGGGGCTCTCCACACACGGGTGTGCAGAATTGGCCACATTGACACCCGCAGCAGAGCCGTTAGTTATGGGGATGGTGCGATCATTGAGGATCAGCTGGGGAGGGAAAGAAATGAGCAAAGACAAAGAGAAAGGAGATGAGAGGGTGTAAAAAAAAACCTCTGACATGATAATGATGTTAAACCAAAGCAGCTCTGTGTTGTAGTAATACCTTTTGAATAATTCCGGTGAAGGGTTTTATTACGCCTGCTGTCCTCTTGGTTTTATCATACTCTGGTACGCCACCGATGTAGAGAGGTGAGCTGCATTTAATCTGAGTGAAAGCTCCCTGCAGAGTCAACAGGACAGACAGATATAACATATAAAGGGTTCTTATATGAATGCAGTTATGGCTTTTGCATGCACTTGTTCATGTAGATCATATTTGCTTTCAAGAAGTTAGAGATGAGTCACTTTAGTCTTTACACCAGACAGAGTTTCATATCCAGCTGCTCAAATTTGACAACTCATTTCTTGAGGTTTGTCTGCCCCCTTGTGGTCAAAAATCATACAACGAAGTAGCAGAAGAAGGATACCTCAGCAAACCCCTCCACAGGCCTCTGGCTGTCCACCTGCAGGATACCACTCTTCGCTGTGCGAGACACCCTCAGCTCATGCCACGCATCCAGACCGATCTGCTCCTCACTCCTACAGGACCATTTATCACATTCAATATATGCCATCGACTTAGAAAGGTTACGAGACACAAAACAGACTGAGAGCAAATCTCTCTAGTACCTTATGACAGCCCCCCCGGAGCCGCAGTCAAATCTGAACTCTACGTATCCGTCCACCAGGTTGATAGCCAGGAAGTCTCCGCTGCCGGCATCTTCGCTGTAGAGCAGCGTCCCGTCAGGCATTGACGGACGAAATGTCAGCTCAAACTCCGTGAAGGACAGATAGCTCTGGAAGAGCTGAGGCCAGGGGATGACAGCGTAGGAAAACACCGTCTCGTTGAAGAGGGGCGAGGACAGAGTGAATCCTGAAGAGTTGGAGATAAGGCATGAGAAAGGAGCAGACAGGCAGACAGAGGATTGGGGAAAATGTGATAAGAGGTGGCGTTAAGAAGATTTAGTGAAGAGGAAGAAGTCAATGAGAGCAGAAGAAAATGGAGAGAAAATGATACACTGTGACTTCAGCATATACATAAGAACAATCATCATCTCAGGGATTCTTCCTCCAATCGTAAGCGATTACCTCGACAGGTCTGACAATCAATGGCAATCATGAGATCACAGATTGAACCCTCGCAGAGGAGCGAACCGTATTTTGTGTGTAAAAACAAGAAAGAAAACTGGTGTGGACTCACTCTCCTCACACAGCGCTCCCCTGAAGCCGAGGGGACACAGGCAGATGTAGCCGTCTGCACGGTTGGCGAAGCAGACGCCTCCGTTCGCGCAGCTGACCAGGTCGCACACGCTCTCGCTGCACTCACCTGTCACAGAGATAACAAGGCCGATATGTAAGACTGAATGACAATTATAAACTGGCAAGGGAGTTTTATGTCGTTATAAAAAGCCAAATAACAAAAAAATAATTTAAGTTCTGCAATGAATAAACACTGCTGCCTCCGTATTCATACAAAGACCTCAAACTTAATCACAAATTGTGAATTCAGGATCATATTTGTCCCCTTTTCAAGTAGTTTGAGGGCCAGTTTGAAGCCGGTTCCAGTGTCAGGGGCTGGGGGAGGATCGTCGTGTCCGACAAGAGGAAATAAAATGTTTGGAACCGCCATTGAAAAACAGTTATGTTTGGATGTGTTTTACACAACCGGCAGCATCTTAAACGTAACACTCATACACACACACACATTTCTTCCCACCTATATCAGCTCCACTAAGAGCTTTGCCCAGAGGCCAAGGTCTGACGTCCGTGGCCTTGTTGTTGACGGTCAGACTCTGTATGCAGCCGACAAAGCCGCGGTTTGTTCCCGTCGCCCTGACCAGCCAATAAGTGTTCGGGGATCCACCCACATACAGCGGGGAGCGAAAAGTGATCTTGGTGTACTGGCCCTGAAGGAAAAAAGAGTGAAGAGAACAGAATGTGCTTCATCTTATTTTTAACAGCAGACACAATTTTCAATACTTGGAATTTAAAGCCGGTCGGCTCCGAACTGACTGAGGAAAAACATCCGGTGATAAAAATGTGTTAGGTGATCTGTGTTACCTGTGAGCGACCCGATATGGGCGTGTCGTTGTCGATCCGCAGCCAGCCGCTCATGCCGTCTCTGAAGACGGTGACCGTGTGCCACTGACCGACGACGATACGACTCTCGCTGATGATCTGCGCTGCTCCTGTGCCGCAGTTAAACCTGCAGGGAAACAGACAACAACAATATGCGAATAATGCCGGGGCTTCATGGGAGCGTCACCGTCTTCCTCACCTGTAGTGGAGCTTCCCTCGCACCAGGGCCAGAGAGGTGAAATCTCCACGGCCGTGTTCGTTCTCGCCGCAGTACAGCAGCAAGCCGTCCTCGTAGTCCGCCTGCAAGGGAGGAAGACTGTTTCAAACATCTTCATCTTCACCGAACTCAGAACTCACATTCACATGCTCTTCCTGTACCTTGAACTCCAACGCGAGCTGAAAGGTCTGGTAGGAGTTCTTCAAGGGTTCGAAGGTCATGTGGGAGTAGCCAAAGAATCTGGGAAACTTCATGGTCAACGCTGGAGAGCAACAGGAGAAGGACAAACGTGTGAAGACGAGAGTTACGAACTTTCACCGACACGTCAAGATTAGATTAACTCTCACCCTCAGAGCAAACGCTTCCTCTTCGCCCGATGTTGCAGTGGCAGCGTGAGCCTCCGCTTTCAAAGTCACTGAGGCAGAAGCTGTCGGGCGGACACACGGTGTCATCGCAGGTCAGGTCGTACACACGGGGAATGTCGCCCTTCCACATGGACATGGTTGGCTTGGACGTGGGTGTGGACACAGTGGTGCTGGGGTGGATCAGAGAGTGATGCACAATCATCCTGGTGGTTGTTTTACAGTACAAAACCTGCAATACTGCCCAGTACTTACTGTATTTATCCATGTTTGTCACAACTCACATTTTTATCCAAATGTATAGTCGAACTAGATAATTTTTATATTGCACCTCTTCTTCAGAGTCTTCTTCTCCTCAGTGTTGTCCGGAGGATTCAAGTACCAAAGAGCCAAAGTATTCACCAAAATATAAAGTAACAGCAGTTAGGCTGCACTTTATTTCATCCTGTTTCATCACACCTTGAATCGATCACATTCACTGCACCAAACTTTCTTTTTTATCAAAAAAATGTAGGTTGCTTTAAAGAGTCGGTCAGTCAGGCAGAAATCAAAGATGAAGAGCAATAAAAAGAAATAAAAACTGTGTTACACCAGTTATGAAAAAGAGGCTTTTATCTCCTTTAGTTGCTTATAAAAGAATTCCTTTAGTAAACAAGTTATATCACCAGCATGAGACAGCAGTTATGAGGTCCATCTTACCTTGCGGTGGTCGGTGAGGCCGAGGTCTTGGTGTCACGTCTGGTACTCGGCTCCGAGGCAGTCGAGAAAATCAAATCTGTGAAGTCCGGGAAGTTGGACAAGATGGTGGAGGAGGATGGAGGAGCAGTGATGTTGGGAGGAGGAACGGTGTTCATGCGGTAGACGATGTTCTGACCGGACGGACCAGAGCGAGAGCGGAGCTGCGACTTGCTGTTGTCTTGACCGATACCTGGGAACGGCTTCAGCTAGGGAGAACATAAAGAACATGGAGACAAAGATGGAGGAAGCCTCAGTCATGTTGGTAAGTCATGAAACGTTACACGTGATGAGCTGAACGAGTTGGAAGATGCTTGTCTTTCATTATGTATGAACTTACCTCTTCAATGAAGATATCATAGTCAGAGTCATCAACGTCGAAGCCATCGTCATCTTTGATCTTCGAGTCTGTGATGTAACGTCCGTAATCGCCACTGCTGACATCTGATGGACCTGTTAGGAACATCAGTGGTCAGATGTCAGGATGGAGTTACAGTCATCAGTGACAGTGACAGGATGAGTGATGGGAAACTATATGAGTCACACTGCAAAAGATACTGTTAAACTACAAATGAGTTAGTATTAACTTCCCATTACTTTAATTGCTGTTCAGTGTTTTATATCAGAAGATATCTCAAACCAACTTTCCTGCATTACTGCGTCTGTTGGAATAAAAAGCACCTCATCCTCCCTCCTGATTATATTCCCAGTATCACCATTATGTGCAATGACATGATAATTAAGTGACAGAGACATGAGAATGGCTGCAACATCAATGATGTCCCATGTTCGTATGAGCGTCATCGATTCTGCCAGTGATGTAAAAAGTTGTGAACCGATGTGATGATGTTTCACTGATGATGACAGATGATCACAGACGACAGCTGCTGCTGCCGCCGGCGGTGGGTCTACCTGTTCGCCTGTGCCAAGGCTGCCGCACCACGTACTGAAAAGTGTCTCCTCGGTACAGAACGGCAGCTCATAACATAGAAATACAAAGCCAGAAAGTGAGTATTGGGAGGATAATATGCAACCATATTTACTCCTGTTGCATACAAAATATCGTATAAAGTAATAAAGTGTGTGTGTGTATTCATCCACATTTCTACTGTGGATACAATTACATGTTTTAGACGTACAAAAAGCTACAACAGTTATTTATGTGGCTGTTTGATTCGAACCACTGACCACAGCATCAACTCTACCTTGAGAAAGCTTACGGCTTACATAACAACCTCCCCTCCCTCTTGTCTCCTTCAATCTTAAGTGAGCAGTAATGCTGGAAGTTCACCGTGCTCTTCGGCGAGCTGCAATACTTTATAGCTGCAGAAGGATATTAAGCAACTTGCACAATACGTCTGCTCGAGTTTATCAAATCCCTCAAAGAAATTTGACTCTTAATGGCGAATAGACAAGATTTAACGTGCTAATTAGTGCAGACTAATAACATTAAATCCTGAATTCTGGCATGCAGGGAGGGGAGGGGTGCCCAAAAAAAAAGCCCTCAGCGAACTAATCTGCTGTTGTGTAACAATCCCCCTGAATCCATACCACCCTGTTTCACCCCACCGGAAACAAACATGCACAGACACACACCGAAGCACCGTCTCCGAGAGAGCGACAAGAAAAGTGTGTCAGTCAGTCAAGCCCACCCCTGCTGTTCGCTCAAGGAGCTGGATATTGTGTTCGCCCATGTGCGCCTATTTGTTTGTGTGCATCCATCAGGGGTGTGGATGGGCAGCGAAGGGGTCTGGCATCCCGTCCTTAATCCTGTCTGATGAGACTCGGACATAAACCCCGCTTTTATCCCCTGCTGAGAAACCACGCTTCTCTTTTCAGACGTTTCTGTCCGTCTGCCTCCCCGTCTCTTTCTAACTGGCAGTGTGTCTCTTGTTCCAGGGAACTTTCATCCTGTTTCATCTGAACAGTCTCTTTTGAAAAATATTGTGTCTGTTACCATCTCTCCCTGCAGCTCTGTCTCTCTGTCTGACCAGCGTCGAAGGACTTAAGGCAGTTAATTCAATCAAGTCCAGCTTGAGTCATAGCATGTGTAGCAGGGGGGGGGGGGGGT
>CAAKHC010006777.1:11407-35279 GCA_901007825.1 Macroramphosus scolopax
CCATTATTATTTTTTTCATTCTTTGTTTTACACCACTTCCACCTTCACTGAGAAGATAACACCTTGATAAGCCTTCTAGATTAAAATGAACCAGCCCATTGACACTAATAGGGGTCAGAGCAATAACACTGAATGGACAAATTGTGCTGTCAATGCTTTTTAAATTATCTAAGTTATTTAATTTGACCCACTGATGATCCCTTCCCAACTGCCTCTGTCCCTGCCATATAATCAAAAACCTGACTGACACACACATAAACACAGGCATACTGCAAAATATGACTATTTAAGTGGGGGGTCTCCACTGGCCACTGATCTGTTAATGGAACAGACCTTTTTTCTCCCATTTAACCTGCACGGGTATCACTCATGTTGGAGAATTAAATGAACCCTGTTAGAATTGGCTAGTATCATGAAATGACACGGTGACCCTCGGCGGAGTAGGGAGGGAATGTGCAAGCGTGTGTTAGTGTGTCAAAGTGTTGGTGTATGTGTGTCTTATGTGCACAGTGTCTTTGTATGTGTGAGTATGAGTGAGCCTGAGGGAGTAAACCACAATGTCTTTATTTGCCTCTCCTGTGATTCAGTTGAGCAGGTATTAACCACCATAAGCCATGAAAAGACATATTATAAGAACTACCATCTATTAAATGGGAACATTTCCATCAAGCAACGTGATTTTTGTAACACCTTTGGGCGTGTTAGGTCAGTGGCTATTCTGTAATAGACCAAAGAAATAAAGTTAAACCACTTGAGATCATAGTTGGACTGGCTATTGGGAGCACCTTGGGAGTCCCTCTGTGGGCCACTTCAGCATTTTTCAGAATACACAATATCAAGGTAAACATGGAGAAAATATATAAACATATAACAGAATAAAGGAGATGTGACATCTACCCACTTAAAATATGGGCTTCCCTCAATTGACACGGTAAAAACGCACAATATAGTAGCTTGAATCTATTTTGGTATCATCACAGTTGCTGCCTGCTCCAAACAAACCTTTTCACTTGTTCTTAAAATAGCTCTGTATTATTACTACAGTAGCCTAGAATATTCATCCATTATACCTATAAGTGGTGGTATGAAGGGCTGCTATGTTTGTGGATGTCGATGGGGCGGGAGTGGTGGAGTATCTGTGGGCTGGTCTAGGTAAAAAAGTCCAGAGGTATTTGTTAGTCCCAGCCCGTCCCTACATGGGATTGTCATACATGTAATCACAGTACAGCCATCACCAACCCAAACTATGTAATAATAAGAATAAGTCTAAACTTGCATTTAAGAGCCGGCCAAGTCCTTAAACTTACTTTGTTTTGTCTCATGAGATTTCAGTTAACTCTGCTCCTTTCTCTAAGATAATGACATTACAGACAAAACATTTTAACTGCTATATCTTATTATTTGACAGGGGGTTCTAGCTTTTTAAGATTTGAACCCAGTTACGACTAATAAAATATCTAGAAAAATTCAGGAGCTGAAAATGAGAATATTCTTTTAGAATTATTTTGTCATATAAATCATTAATTGATATTCATAAACGTATGCTATGAGAGCATTTGTTCATTAGAATTTAATTAAACTAAATTACATGACTGAAATTGATTAAAAAATCCCTTTTACTATGAGAGTTAACACCGAACTATACAAATTAGCCAAAATATAAGCCTAGCTAATCCAAAGCTAACATTTTAGTTGTTAGCCAGCATCAGTTTAATGTTGCTAACATAACCTTAAAAAACACATAAGTTTATCCATGAATCCAAAATGTGTTGTTTACAAGTGTGTTAATACTGCTAAGAATTTAAATGTTTGTTGTTTGAAATGATAATGATGAAAATGCGGTGTGTTACCACCCTTACCTTTCAGCAAAGAATTTGGGATTGCTAACCCAGTTAGTGCTCGACGGCCCTTAATGTCTCCCTCAGGTTTCCTGAACTAAAGCAAGATAAAAAAGAAAAAGTTTAAGACAAAAATAAACAGTAGATATGGATATAAATGTGTCAATTGTCGTCTAATATTCACAGTATCTCTACGGAGGAAGGACTGATTCAAACTAACAGTTAAGGTATGCAAACATGGCGCAACTAACTTTCATGAAGGCAGCACTGTCATTTCTTTGGCGTTCAGTGTTTCAAAACTTTCCTTTAATTTGAATTCCAGCTGATAGCTTACAAGTTAGTACACACAGACCAGTTCAGCTTAATTTATCTCTGGTATACTCTACAGCAGACAAATTCACATTAAAATGTGAAACGGGCCCATAACCTAAAGTTACCAGAAAACTACATGGTAGCGTAAAAACGTCGCAACCGATTGGTCACAAATGTCTCAAAAGGAAGAACATGTTGGCAGATCAATTTTAATAGTTTGAGTGAATCAAAATGATAATGTCGTATTATGTGCTCCACTATTTTGCAACACCAGATAAGCGAGTGAAATGGAACAAAATTAACTAGTAATAATAACAGTATCAACAATTCTCGTATTGTACTTTCCTTGGGTACCTGAAGTCAGCATCGTCTAATCAGCACTGCGTCCCTCTTCCCACTTTTGTCAATATACAATTAGTGTGTGTTTAACATGTCAATCAGACAACATGATGCCGCATATTTTTCAACTTGTTAAACAAAAGAGACAGACAGCAAAATTAAACTCCTGTGTGGCTCAGAGGTGGGTGTGTTCAGCGTGGCTGGTCCGTTGATGCCATCTAGTGGTTGCAATTTGCAATCAGAAATCTGTCATAGGCGCTTCTGGGTGTGCGTGGTTGATTGCTTTCTCCTAGTTTTTGGACCCACCTGCTATGAACTACATCAGTGTTTCCCAAGCAGTTGGGGAACATGGCTTCAATTAAGGAAAGAGCTGCGGCGTTGAATCTTGCAGAGAAACTGCGTATGCGTCCACCAGGTAATTTGATTAACAGTGGTTTCAACAAGGTGTCAGCATACACGTGAATCAAGTTTTTTCCTTTTATATTTTTGTGCATTTCCTCTTTTTCATCACTTCTCTGAAATCTCTTCAGTCAAGTCTTTTAAACCCAGTTGTTAAATATGAAGACAGTGATTTTTGTGACACGGACATTGTGTCCGTGGGCCTTTCTTTTAGTTCTTGGTGAGGCCTTTAAACCAGTCCAGTCCTCTTCCTTGTGGAGTGGCCTCATCTCTCACCTCAGGTCCTCTTTGAAGGTGAAGCGTCGACGAGTCCACTTCAAGTCCCACCATGACTGCTTCCTGGGCTCAGAGGCTGTGGATGTGGTGGCAGAACACATCAACCACGTCAAGGCCTTCGAGGGTGTGTGTCTGTGCAGTGTGGTTGTGTGTGTATGGCATCATCTTTATCTTTTCATTTATGAACCAAAAGACATGCAACTCTTTTTTTCTGTTTTATTAAAAATGTAAGGTGCCTCATTGTCAAGGGACAAAGTGGTGTTTGTTTGCCAGGCTCTGCTGGACTGCAATGTCTTTGAGGCTGTGGAAACCAAAGTGTTTGGCAAAGACAAGAAGCAAGTTGTGTTTCAGGACAGCAAGTGTGCTCTTTACAGGTTTGAAACACATACGTCTGATTACTTCATCCAAGTCTAATAATCTCATGTCACAATATTCTTCTACCTGTAGTCCAGTTATGCATATGTAAACATGGCAGTCTTTAATCTGTCACTAAAATGTCCTGGACAGGTTTGTAAACATGAACACTCCTTCAGTTGATGAACTGGAGAGAGGTGTGCTCTTGAATAAGATCCAGAATCTCTTCTCAAGTGCCTCCTCAGACAGGTATGAGTTCTCCATACTGTCAAGTTCAAAATGAGTTTGTGTACTTAATAAGCAGCTCTATCTAATGTAGTTAAGTAAAACACTATCATGAAGTTTTTTGCTCTTTAGGCAGGGTGAGCAGACATTGCCCTCTGTGTCACATGGTCAGATAAAGGCTATCCAGGTAGATTCTCCTGTCAGTGACAGCCTGTCTCTGGAGACCACGGGGGACAGTCTGAGTTTGAGTCCGAGCAGGGTGCAGACAGACTCTCTTTTACCACAATCACGTAAGCCATGTTTCATCCTGTTGTGCCACCTCTCACAGACATAATCTCTTCACTATGACGAGCATCAATCATTTTTTCATTAATTCATTTCATTTCATGTAATGCAATTGCTCAGATCACATGGTGGCAGCAACAAAACCTCTCATGAGTCACCTGTCAGCTGTCACCTGTGAACAGCTAAATTTAATTGTTTCCTTGTCACCAGGCCCAAAGTTTGGTTGCATTTATTTTGACGAGTTATATGATTTAGCAAGAGATTTTGAGGGATTTGGTATCTTTCATTGGAAAAAAGGTTCATTACTTTTTCTCACTTTGAGTAGAATGGAGTGCTTTATTTATTTGTTTATTATTCCTTTCCCCAATGATAGATGAGGTGTGGCAGGAGCAAACTCTGCTAAGGCTGTTAAACCTGGTGGAGCTTCCCGTGCTGGAAGGGGTGCTTCAGTGCAGCCAGTCGCCCTGCTCTTCTCCTCTCTCGCGCCGGATGCTGCACAATAACCCTGACCTAATCTACAGCAGCAACCACCTGGACAGACAGATCCTCAAGGCGTTCAGGGACTCTCAGTATGTTTGGTTCAATCAACATTTATTACAGTTAAAAACAAGAGAAACTGGGAGGGCACGTATGTGACTGCAGATGTACTGGATTATATAGTCAATATAATCAATATAGTGTGACTGTATTTTGACCTAATTGCATTTTTCATGTTTATATTGCTGTACTTGTCTTTTGGTTTAGCAGGGAAGATGAGTGGCTCCGTGCAGCTCTGCACTGTCTGGACTTCCTCCCTGACCAGCCAGTGGTGAATCTGAGCCGTGAGCTACCTTACTGTTTCCCTCACGATCAGCACAGCAGTGAGGAAGTGATGGCTGATTGCAGCGCCCCAGATGGAGGCAAGTACTAGCATGAGCATCATGAGGGGGTTTGTCCCTATTGTGAGCCCTGGTTATGATTTGATATTATGTGATGTACTTTTAGCTAATTCTGGTTAGTTTTTCAAGCTGAATTTTTTGTTGGAAACAAAGTGCATGGAGCTGTCCTGTGTTTGATATCGGCATCAAGTAATGACATCAATATCTATTTCCATTTCTGGTTCCAGGTATTAACTGTGATGAGCAGCCTCAGCTCTCCCAAAGTGGTGTAGCTCAGTGTAAGCTGCTTCTGTATGGGACACTGGTCAAACACTACAGCAACACAGACAGACCTCCATTGTTGCCCCCGCACATGACTGACATCTATGTAGCCATCACTGACCTGCTGGGTAGGAACTGTAACTTTGGCTCAGAAAAACACAAAACCTCACTTTTAATGTGTAGAAAATTTCATCAATGAGCCCACCCTCTCGTCGCCTACTTCAATGCCTTTTGTATCTTTTCCTCTACCCCTCCCAGTGAATGCTAAGTTGGGCAAAGCTCTTGAAGCTCTGCAGCTGTGTTTGAAACTGCTGCCACCCAACTGCAGGGAGGAGCTGAGCAGGCTGCTCACATTCATGGCTCTAGCAGCTGATGCACAAGGAATTAAACTTGACAAAGAGGTGAGAGCTGATGACTTAGTATTGTGTAAATACATATATGGCCTGTTGTTCTCCCAAAAGGGTCCATTCTGGGGCCTTTTCTGTTTGAAATGTATATACTTGCATAGTATTAAAAACAATAAAATGTCTTATCATAATTATGCAGATGACATGCAGGTATATAGAAATAATCTTAGCTTTCAGTCTCAAATGGAATAGTTGAGGAGATATCATAGCTGCTTACTATGTGTTAAAGCATTGATTTTATAATACCACTATTCAGTTTTTATGCCCCACATATCTTAAACAAACTCCAAGAAAATATGTGTATCCCCCAACATACCTTTCCCATCCCAGGGTGACCCACACACTAGTGTGTCACCCATTTCCAGGGTAATTCACACAAGGTATCACAGTAAACCTTCTTTGCCTTGCCTATGTATTTTTTATTTGTAATGTGATGTACAATATTTGCTGTTTAACCTGTAGATTGAGAACAGATTGGCAGTGAAGAGGTCTTTCTCCAGGGCCATCTTCCACAGCAAGGCTCTCCCAAAGGAGAAAGAGGACCTGATGGTGGTCTTCATGCTCAGCAACATAAAGGAAATCTTTAAGGTAATGAATTTCTTTCAGAATACATTTGTACTCCATGAATGTTTACCTACTGTTTTATTGTTCTCCAGATTCCAGGGGCTCTGCACAAAGCAGTGAGTGACAAGCTGGCCAGGCTCGTTCAGGGGAAGCAGCCCGATGTAACCGGTAACAGCTTGTAATGAGTAGCATCCAACAGCAGTGTACACCACAAATTCAATCAAAGTAAGTTCCCTCCCCTTATCCCTGTTATGATTTTTCTCTGTTCCGATGTCCTTCAGGCTGTCAAGTCTCCACCAGGACCTTTGCTGACACTACAAAGACGACAACCAACCAGGAACTCTGGATTTTGCTAAACAGTATCCAGCTGGACACCAAGATCTCAACCAAGGAAAGAAAGCGCCTACTTGGACAGTTTTACCAAGCCCACCCAGAGATATTTAACAAGTACTTTGGTGAATCTGCTGTTAATGTGCTATAGATGAGTGTAAATGCAGCAGCAGTAGTGTGTCGGCCGTTCAAACAGAAAAGATTGTGATAGTCAGTCTAAGTGGATATTAAAGACGAGCATGTGGACAATACCTAATGTATGTGTAGTGCCTATATGTGTTTAATTGCTTTATTGTGAACAATATCTAAATAAATAATTATTTTTGGATGAATTTCCAGTTAAATACATATTTTGATCAAAATCTTTATTCCTGAGGTTAAGTTTGAAAATGTTTGTTTATTTATGAGTGTGAGGGCTCATTGAAAATGAATAGACGGAGCATATGCTGAATTAATTGGTATGTATGTCACAAATAGCATAACTATATATTTACTAATGTGCAAATGATTACAGATAAAGAATCTATCAAAATATTCAATGGTAAAAGATGTTCATGTTTCAATGGCTTTATTTTAGAGAGTGTTGAATGAATGTTTTTTTTTGAACCAGCATAGTTTCAGGCCTGTTAGTTTATGTACGTGGAATTTGGCCATGACAATTTTTTTAATCATGTCTGTGTATAATTACCAAACAATACGTTCCTCCAAGGTTAGATAAAAATGTGATCGATATTTTTAGGAGCCAATTAAAAGCACGTGAAATAGGTCGGTAATGCCAAAAATACACAACATTTTACCTTAACCTTAATTTCGTATCAATGTTTTGAAGAAATTTCCTTGACTTTATTGACGAAAGTGCTCAACGATATCCGTGGTACGCGGAGGGGCTCGAGCGTGACGTCATGTTGCCCCACCCAAAGGGGGAAGAGTCGGCTGGTTAGCAGCAGGAGGCAGTGACGCCGTAGTGTTTGTTGTCTTCCCGGATGAAACAAAGGCTCCCTCGTGTTAAAGACGGTGTTTGACAGGGGGGAACTCGCGAATACATGTTTGACAGAGGGAATTCTTCTGTAGCAGGGTGATGAGGGAGTAGCTGTGTCGTGTTCAGATTCAAGCTAACGTTAGATAAGTTGAGCTAACTAATTTCTTCCCTCGGGGCTGCCAACTACAAGGTTAGTAACTTTACTACCACCGCTGTGATGACAGCCACACTGCTCTGTTTACCTCTGTCGTGTTCATCACCCCGGCCTTAGCATCACACCCTGGCGCACCCTTCTGCCCCGACTGCAGATCTCCAAGTGACGTCTTCATTTGAAGATCACATTAAGTCTAGCTTACATTTTCCCAACTGCCTGTTTTGTTAATCATACTTTTAAAGCATAATGCCATTAAATACTATACCTGCATGTCTACCCAGAACAAATCATCTGACAACTGATTAATGTCACACAGTATGTATGTCATGTACTGTAATCATCAGGCAGCAATTTAAAGCATGTTAAGTTTCTTCTAAAATGCACCTATCGTTTGTTATCGTGCAGACCTTAGCATGCCGAAGGAGGATGACCACCCTGAAGGTCAAGGAGACAAGGAGTCAGAGGAGAGGATGCAGGATGATTGTGGACAGACAGTGAGGACCAGGGTCCGAGCAAATTCTTCAAGCCCACACAGAGGGAACACTCCACAAGGTGAGAAATAAACCCATCTCAGTGGGGAACCTCAGCTACAGAGAGCAAGTAGCCGAAAACAGTGGAAAAATAATACTTATTTAGTTTTGTGATTAGGGCAAGAAAAACTCAAAGGTTTAGTAATGTTGGCCAGTATCCTCTCTTGAAGAAGAGAACTTATGTTGAAGATGGTGATTAAACAGGGTCACAAACAACCTTCTTTTGAACTGAGATACAGGCCAACCTCAATCTTTCATTCCCATAGGATTGGCTTATAAAATCTTCCTGTCTGCAGTGCACGCCTGTCCCAGCTCTTAAGTCCATTAGCTTGAAAGCATACTCCATCCATTCTGACTTTCATAATCTCTCTCTTATTTGCATTGCTCTATTCTTGACAAATGACATTACAAGTTATTAGGAATGGATGAATTTTTAATTCATGCCTATTAGTTATAAATTGGATTACAGTACAAGAATAGAGACACAGTTTTAAGGCAGGTATACTCAAAGAGATTAACAAATCTTGTAGTTGTGTTTCCCTTCTGTCACTACAGTCACACTGTCCATTTGTAACTGAAGGATAATACACTATGTTTGCAAATGAGCTCAAATACATTTCTTTTCATCAATTTCTTCTCAACAATATAAAAGTTAAGATAGGAAGATAGTACACCCTGATGTGTAATTTGATAAGAACGAAGAAATCTCTTTCAACATGGGTTTTCCTTCATTCACAGCCAGCCCACCAAGATTTGTCTCTGTGGAGGAGTTGATGGAGACAGCTAAAGGAGTCACCAACATGGCGCTGGCCCATGAAATAATGGTCAACCAGGATTTTCAAGTAAAACCTGCAGAGCTTCCCGAAGGAAGGTGATTTGTTTTAATACTGAAATTGTGCGTGGAGTCCTTGTCTTTGTACTCTCTTGATGTAGAAGTAACAGTCCCTCCTGTGCTTCTTTACAGTTTGGAGCGCAAAGTGAAGGAGATAATGCACAAAGCATTCTGGGATTGTCTGGAAGCTCAGTTGAAGGAGGATCCACCGCTTTATAACCATGCCGTCAAACTGCTGGCTGAGGTCAAAGAGGTGAGGCGGAGACAGTAGGGAAATAAAACGGCCCCAACCGCAGCACTCCTCAAATATCTGCTCTAAATATAACTGCCACCTTCTCACTTCCAATATGATCTAGAGTTGTTTGTATTTTGAGAAGGTCACAGCGCAGGGCTTCATCATAGTGTATGTGGATATTTCATATAATAACCATCAGTCTCTTATTCACCCAATCCTCTTTACTCTGCAGACCCTGTTGTCTTTCTTGCTTCCTGGCCATGGTCGTCTGCGGTCTCGTATTGACGAGGTTCTTGACCTGCCTCTAATCCAGCAGCAGGCCGAGAATGGAGCTCTTGACATTGGTCGACTGTCTCAGTTCATTGTTGATATGATGGGCTCGCTGTGCGCCCCCTGCAGAGACCAGGACATTGAAAAACTGAGGGAGATCACCGATATGGTTCCTCTGCTGAAGTAGGCCATGGGTCAAGAGACTATTATTAGTTCTGCACACTCCAGGCCTTACTTAATTTTTAGATGACGTAATTTAATTTCTGTCCATTACTCTGCAGAAGTCTGCTTCTTCTGGAGTGATGCTATCTTAAAAAGTACTGAGAGATGAGCTGGTTCCCAAACCTAATGCAGAACTGCTCACTTTCACTTATGATCCAAATATTTACAGTATATTTTTAGAAAGATATAGATATTAATAGCACGATTCTCTGTCTTCCTCTGTCATCCTTCCTGTAAGAGCCATATTCTCTGTGTTGGACCTGATGAAGGTGGACATGGCCAACTTTGCCCTGAACAGCATCAGGCCTCATCTGATGCAGCAGTCCGTTGAGTACGAGAGGAACAAGTTCCAGGAGTTTCTGGAGAAACAACCCAGTAAGAAGGCTGTCCTCTATCAGTCTACCCGTTGATAAAATAATTATCACTTGTAGCCCGAGTGTACAACATAATCTGGTTCATTTTCAGTTTTATACAGCAGGCAAAATAAGTTAAAGATGAAGCAATATGTAATACTAATATTTAGAATGCCCCTGCTCCATAAAAAGGGTAATCAGAGAGTCTATTTTCACATGTTGTTTGCCTCCGGAATGTTTTTTAAACAGTGAAATACTCTTTCTTAGATGCTTTAGACTTCACTGAGAAGTGGCTTGAGGACACAGCGAAGTGTTTGAGAGAGGCTTCCTCTGCTGCCGCCTCATCTGTTCCTCCTTCACTCGCCCCCATTAATGTCCATAATCATGCCTATCTGCGTTTACTGAGGTGGGACTACACCTCGGACCCCTTTCCTGAGGTAAACACTCAAATCTGAAGCCAGCTGTCGTGTCTGATAGTGGACTTTCTTCAGATATTTTCCTCCCCCTTTGATTTTGTAGGTTTTCTATCACAAACTCTGTTTCTTCTTTTCTGTCTAGACAGTGTTGATGGACCAGATTCGGTTCCAGGAGATGCAGCGGGAGGCTGAGCAGATAGTTCTACTCTCCTCTGTTCTCCTTATAGTCTACACTACGACAGGGGAGGCCATCTCAGGCCTGCCGGGGCTGATGGAGACTCTTAAAAACACTGTTAATGTCATGCTTGCAGACATGCACACACCGTGAGTATTAATGATATACGGGGGAAACAGTATTAACAGTAGTTTAATAAATGAGTAATCACTCTGCCTCCCTGCGATCAAGCAATTGAAGCAGAGTCAATAGGGTGATGGTATAGTGGTTCAGATTGGATTTAGCCAAGTAATAGTTTTCTGGATGTGTATTCTTGTCATGGGGTGTTTTAAGAGTTGACTAGCATGTTGTTGAAGTGACTCACTGGCGGGATTGGAATGGGAGACATGCTGACTTGGTCCTTGTGGTTGTCCTGTGACTATTACTGACTCATCCTGAGTTAATCATGCAGCTGAAATAATCCATATTTTTAGATAAACAGCAGATTAAATGACCAAGTGTACAGTTAAAAAATATTCTCATAATGAGAAAAACATTTCCAATAAAACAATTATAAGGGATGTGTGCCTTTTCCAGTTTGAATGATAAAATCTTCTCACTTATATGTGATGTCACCAATCATGCTCATAGGCCGGCCTCCTAAAATGTAATTGTGAATGTAAGAATGTGAAAACCGCGTTTGGCACATGCATCATTCAACACATTGAAGCTCAAAACTTTATCTGTATGTGGAAGAACAAAAACCTAATTTTGTTGTGAAATAGGCCAGTTACACTGCCCTCATCTGGACAATTAACATAATGCCGCTTTTTTCAGTGTTTGAATGTTGCAATTGTTAATTCTAGCTCCATGTTGTATTGCTACACTCAAATTTCTTTCTTCCCTTTACAAGGTCTTTTAGTATACAAGAGGCTTTAGCAACCATCGGGGAGAAACTGTGCGTTGAGCTAAGCCAATGTTTAAGCCAGCATGGCTACTCTACATTATCGGCCGACCAAATGAACACTCTGAAGGGGCAAATCTTGGCCACCACCGAGGCAGAGAACACGGTCCGCAAGCTGATGGGTAAGTGACACCTATCATGATTTCATTGGGGGTCGGGGGCAAAGCCATCATCCTGTGGTTGACTTGTGGATTATGCAGTGGCATTGACTCAAATCGTCTCTCCTCTCAGACTCTCGGGTTAAGAGCTACCTCCTGGCTTCTCTGGAGTCCAATCAACATAAGACCCCACCGCCTCTGCCAGGAGGTCTGGCGCCAGTGAGCAAGGAGCTGAAAGAACTTGCTGTTCACTTCGGCCGCCTCGTCAACTTCAATAAGCTGGTCTTTTCCCCATTCTACCAAAAGATTCTCCAGAAAATCTTGACATTAGAGGAGTGTGCCAACACAGAGACGTGAATATGGCAAATTGAAGTAGGAGTGAGGTGGAGGGTTGTCTTTAGTTTTAAAATGTCTTATCACTGCTTATGGTTCATTTCTAGAGAAAGGAGCTGAGGAATCAGTATTTGGTGGGCAAAGCCAGCTCCCCAGAAAGTGTACCTCAATAATAATTTAAAAAAGCTTACTACCATTATATTTATGTAAAGTGTTCATGTGTGATAAAAACTCAGGCCTCCATGACAGCTGTCTTACAATGTCCATCTTTTTGTGTTCAGTATTACTAGCTGGGCTGGGTAGCATTTGAAATAGTTTGATGCCTGAACCAATAACTGTGTTTTAGCACTTACTCAAAAAAATACTGTACTTTGACTAGACACATATTTGTATTTACTGTTCAGGTACTGTTCAGTATGTAAATGATATGAACATGACAAGAATACATCCAGGATAACTGAAGAGAAGTCAGATTGGTTGTGGACCAAGTTGAACTGTTGCTCTTTAAATTTGTAGTAGTCAGAAAATCATGTCCAATTATATGTAACACTAATGATGGTTTATAAGATGTTTTAAAATATGTACTTTCAACAGTTAGCTTTGCTGTTGAATCTGACCTTTCCCATGCATATTTTACATACCCCTGCCTATAGATGCTGCCAACAACAAAGCAATTACAATAGCTGTAACATTTCCACCTTTACACCGCTTCCCAAAATGAATGTCACATGTTCACTAACAGTTTACATCAATTACACTGATATTTTGTCCTTGAATGTTCATTGAACATGTCAATAAATCAATGTTTCTCTCATCATTCTACATGTTCATTTACTTTTTATAAGTGTGTCTAAATCAGAATAGTTTTCAGGGATGGATTTCATGGTAAATTATGGTGGTGAGTATATCAAGGTTTTATGATCTTCACATGATCTTGGTGATGCCGAAGCTCATCATATACATAAAACACACAAAGCAGCACTTCACTGACATGATCAACCACTTTTGCAGTAATCATTTAATTATGGAATAACCATCAGTCTGACATTCCACTCACATGAACCCTTGGACACACACTGTTCTATGTGTATGTTTGCTATTTATTGTACATACTCTATGTTTAGAAGGTGATTGCATGTAATACACATATGGGAAGGTAGGTGGAGCAAAAACTGCTATGAATACTATATAATTGGGAGTTGTATTATTGTTATGGAGAACTAAATGTACAGTTGTTGCAGTTTCAATATGCTATTACATTTTGATTTAACGTAACTGTTTGCTTGTTGTCCTGGAGTGTCAGATGTCCAATAGGTAAATGAACTGGCTCTGTGCTCCTCCTTTGGTTTGTTTATGAGATGGTGGGTCACTTACAATGGAATTTTAATGAGGTCTTTAAAATCCTGGTCCAGTGCTGGATTCATTTCCAGGGGTGTGTGTCCCCCTCCAAACAATGCTCTTGCAAATTAATGAGTGCAAAGATGGAGAAGGATGCCAATATTTGTTTAATTATTTTAAAGGAAGGGGGTCAGGTTGCTTTACTCACATATGACCACATATTACTGAATTTTTTATATTTGTTCTGTTTATTTGGAGTTTAAATATTTCGTTATTTTTTCATTATAAGAATGATGAGCTGCATAACAACAGGTAAGCTATACAGTACTGATCATTAACTAAATAAATGAATATAATCCAAATGCTTTTTACAAGGTTTACATCACCATACAAGTAAAAACATAAACATGTATTGCATATCACAGATATTTACGCTATACAATAATAAATATGCTGATTTTATTTTATAATTAGAGAAAAGAAAGTGCAGTGCTTTGTTATCTGAACGGTGGCAACACACATTCCTTGTCCATATCCTTCCTCCCTGGCTCAACTCCCACTAGGGACTTTTGTTGCATGCCATGTCCGTTTCTCTGGCCTTCAAAATTCCCAATAAAAAAATCTTTTAAAAAGCCAAATTGTTGCACACTATACAATATGATATAAATCTAGATGTGAGCATTGTTGGATTAATCTGGTTCAAAATTGATGTTGCGGTCTAGGACGCTACACTAAATACAAAGTTTGGCTGTGGCTGAAGGGATTGTCATTAGATTTGCAGGCGAATGGTTATGAACCAAAGTGCTGCAATAACAAACGTTTTATCCTCAGGACGATACAAGATCAAAGGCTGGCAGATTTTACAGTTCATGATACGCCTTCATAAAATGTCAGTGCAATGTTCGAAGACATATTTCAATAAAAAACAAAACTGTCAACCTCATGCCAAATCGCTAATTCAAGGACCTGTCTGTGTCACAGTCAGCTCAACTCGCTCATTCAAATACAGTCACTTGAAAAACAAGGTGGCCATGGCCAAAGTGCCAAGCTGGATGCTTCAAAACAGTCCATAAACCACTGGTTGACGTCACGGTGGCTAAGAATCCCCAACTGAAGGCCCCAATCTTTGGGGCGAATATATTTCGGGAAATGCCTTTACCCCTTTGACTGGAAAGTAGCTAATGTTAACACATAACAGGCACAAACTGGGGCTGAGAGCAAAAACTGAATGCTGAAGTTCAATTGAAGTTATAATAAAAAACTCTTTAATCAATTAAATAGTTAAATATTAATGAAGGCATATGCTTTTGTTGTTACTGTGTAACATGTGACATTTACAGACTCTCTCCCCCCTCTCTCTCTCTCTCTTTGTCGCTCTCTCTCTCTCCCTCCCCTCCCCAACATTCCACACATGCGGAGAAGCAACAGCTAGCAGCTATTTCTATCGGGGACGAGGCGACGAAGCGTATTAACATGCAAAAGTTTAAAAACACGGATTCCTCGTCCTGAGTAAGCGAAAGATCAACGTTTGGTGAGGCAGTAAACGGCTCCGCAAACCAAGGGTCATGACTGGCTTTCGTAGTAGCCAGTTATTTGCGTTATTTTGAGCTTCAAATGTGTGAAAAGTCGCTCGGTCTCCTCGTCGTTGGACAAGATGGCAGCAGCAGCATCGTTGCAATGTTTGACTGTGGTGCGGCTCTTCGCTGCTAGCATGTTCTATGACGCTCTGGGTGATATGCTTTTTTGGTCTTACTGAAGGTAGGTTATTTTATTTGACAGGTCTGTCAAACAAGTTAATGCTTTCAGCTTGTGTGCGTCTTTTTTTGTTGTTGTGAGGTACAGAGGACTTCGCTCATAGCGGTCTTGTTTGCTAACTGCTAAGCTAGCCAACTTCAGTGTGATCCCTTTCGCACTCGAACGTTAACATTAGCTTTTAAGGCTAATTAGTTCGTGCTAACGACAATTTGTTATAATTTTAGAACGATTATAAACAGTGCATGTTTGTGTTGGCTAAGTTATGTCTTTTGTGAGATGTTGAGGATACCAGTAGGTTTAAAAGGAAATCATTTATTATGTTAAAAAAATTCAATACGCAACACTAGCACAACAATAATTCGCTATACCAGTTAAAGTGCCTAATTTTACTAGTTGAAGCCATGTTCGAACAAGTTATCAACAAAATCTAACACTCCCATTTTAGCTGCCTGTCACAATTACAACATACGTTTCAACAGGTGTCTAGGGTGTTGTTGCCCTTCCCCCGAACATACATACACCACACCACCCAACTGTTTATTGTTTCCTAGATTGATCAGGAGCAAATTTCGATTACAGCTGGCATTCTTTTACAACTGTACACCACACCACAAACACAGAAAGCACATGTCTGGCTCGGATCTTGTAACTGTTAGCCCTGGGAGTGTCAGGCTACTTAGTTTGGCAGTTAGGGGCATGGGGGTATCACAGCTGTGTCTGTGCAAGTATCCCCCAAAGATCTGATGGTTATTGCTCTTTGGCAAGGACGCACAAGGTGACATATCTGCACGCCATATGGCTTTTGTGGTGGTGCAAAAATTGCTTTACCGTCATTTAGTGACTCTGTCAGTTGCATTCAGTTATTATTAATCTTTGCTAGACCAGCAGCTGTCATTGGTGAATGATGGTGTAGTCTAAAATTAGTAATATTCAATAGTGCAATCGTCGAGCTCTACTTAAAGTAGCAATGGCAGAATATTGCTGTCTCTCTAGAAAGCTACCTTGGTCCTAAGTAATTGAATAACAATCTCCAATTTGTTCTCTAGAAGTTCTGACAAGCAGGGCAAAGTGTGTTGTATTAGCAGGTTGATGTTGTGGCGCACCCCTCTGCCTGTCTGAGCCTGTGTGTGACAGCTTCCGTATTTAGGAAGGCCACTGGCTCCCTACAAGCCTTTATTGTCAAACAAGACTTAGAGCTTTTAAAATCTGAGCCTGAGCAAAAACCCACCCACAATCTATGGCACTGTTTGATAACATCATGGAAATGCGCCTGACGGTTTGGCCTCTGTTTGTTTTCTGCTTATTATAAAGGTATATCGACTTACTCTTATGGGAGAAATGTTCAAAATTAACTTCAGAACAAATTTGAAACTGGGCTTTAAAGCAGAAAACATTGTCAATTGTGTAAGTTTCTGAATAGTCTTGTCATGTTTGAGACTGTATTTTTGACACACTATGTAGTTTTAGTATTAATAGTATGAATATCAGCTAAAAGGAATACTTTGGTGTTGTAATTCGTGAATATAGATCTTATAGAATCTCAAGATGTCATTATATTTGAGTTACAAAATACAACAAACACATTGCATGGTGCCTGCATGAATTGTCATCACATTAAGTAACACCAATTTCAATAATGTATTTATGGTTCATTTATTAAACCAACAGCATTTAGTCATTTCATCACTTTTAGTAAGCAGTGTAGGTGTATTTGCAAAATGTCACTCACACACAGAGCACTCATAATGATTCCTGGTGTATCATTTCTCCCTGGGATCCTGCTTGCTTTGCGGTTCTTCTTTGTGTGAAACTGACCCTTAAGTTAAGCATGCAGGCACAGGCCAGTTATGCTACGGGCTTCCCCCATCTCCTATTACAGTAGGTTAGTTCCTCTTTCCTCTAGTATTAGGCATGATGGCTTAGATGTGTATTGCTCTGGCTGCCTTTATGACTGCTTTAGTTAAACCACAATCTTGCTTAGGGAAATGACAATAACTCAAGGTGTTACTTCACTTTAATTATATAATTTGTGGTAAGTCAAATTGTAAAATGTGCATAAAATGAATGCCTATAAGTTGCTGCACGTCAGCTCGAGGTACTTAGTAATAACTTAGGTTTGAAAGCTATTAATACATTTTTTATTTCAGCTACAGTACCATAAACATTTCATTATCATTTGTGTGGCAACTCGGATTTGTTATATTTTACTTGATGTCTTATTTTTTGTGTTTTCCCTCTTTTTAAGGTATGGCCTCACAAGTCTTGGTTTACCCATCACACCTGCACTCAGCGCAAACAAGTGCCTTAGGAGCCAGCAGCGGTACCAGCAGACACCCAGTTGTAGCCCACCGCAGTAAAAGCACCAGCAGAGCCTTTCAGCACCCACCCACACCCAAGACATATGTGATTGGTGTCAACTACGGTATTGCTTACCCCAACAACGTAATCCCATCCACAGCCTGTGCTGACTTAGATAGAGTGCACAGGGGAGTACAGCTCGAAGAAAGGGAGGAGTGGGCAGTGCAGGCGGCAGGATTACAGAGTGAGGAGAGCTTGGATAGACTAGGAGAAGGCCTAGCTGGGGTCCAGGATCAGGGCTCACTTTGCCAGAACAGAGGCCCGCAGGAAGTGAGGTTTTGTAGGGGTAGTGCTGGAAATCCATCAGGGGGAGGAGAAGAAAGCTTGGACTGTGGGCTACTGGGGAGGGCCTGTATCAGATTAGAGGAGGAAGAGGGAAGAAACAGAGTACAACTGAGAAGGGAATACGTTAACCTTCTAGAGACAGGTGTGACCCAGAAATGCGATCAGAAGATAGGTGAAATTGGAGAACAACCGCAGAAGACAGACTGCGTTAGAAACATGCAGATAGTGGAGGAGGAATCTACTCTTCCTTCACTTCCTCCCCCTGTAGCCATGTTGCAAACCCGTACTGGGAACAAGGGAGACACTGTTAGAGTAGGGGACGGAGGGACACTGCCTTCTCAACACAATAGGGTTGAGGCTGTGACCGGCATTGGTGTTGGATCGGAGGGGACCAAACCGAGGCCTAATGGCAGTACTGAGACGGTGGCAGGAGCTACGGTAGCCAGATCAGGAACAGGAGATGGTGATTATCAGCTACTTCAGCACGAGGTTCTGTGTTCAATGAAGAACAGCTATGAAGTCTTGGAGTTTCTGGGTCGTGGCACTTTTGGACAGGTGGTGAAGTGCTGGAAGAGGGGAACAAATGATGTGGTGGCTGTCAAAATACTGAAGAACCACCCATCCTATGCACGTCAGGGCCAAATTGAGGTGAGGATTTGTGTGTGTGTGTGTTTTTTTGTGTGTGAGTACAGCAGATGTATTGTACTCCGTTTGCGTGGTTTTGTTGAAATTCAAATTATATTGTAAAGTTTCCTGGAATAGTGCCCTGGTTGCTTATGACTGGAATATTTTTGGAACATTTCACCTGCACATAACAGAAACACTGCTTCATTTTGATTTGAAATTACAAGATATGTTTGATCGTCTTAGATGAAACGCAGAGTATATATCAGCTGTAGTTAGCTGTTTTCTTTTCGATGAGCCAAACTTAAACTGTATTATTGCCTCCATGTCCTTATTTTCTAGGTGGAGATCCTGGCCCGGTTGAGCAGCGAGAATGCAGATGAGCACAATGTGGTCCGTGCTCTGGAGTGCTTTCAGCACCGCAGCCACACCTGCCTTGTGTTTGAAATGCTGGAGCAAAACCTTTATGACTTCCTCAAGCAGAACAAGTTCAGCCCACTGCCACTCAAAATCATCAGGCCTATTCTGCTGCAGGTGAAGTTACCTCTGTTTGAACCTAGACATATATCACTCACATACACAGAAAATCTTATTTGAGAAGACAACCTGTAATATAACGTAAAAGTTTGCTTATATTGTGTTTATGTTGAAATTTGTAGGTGGCAACAGCCTTAAAGAAACTGAAGTCTCTGGGCTTGATTCATGCTGACCTGAAGCCCGAGAACATCATGCTGGTAGACCCGTCCAGGCAGCCATACAGAGTCAAGGTCATTGACTTTGGCTCAGCCAGTCATGTCTCAAAGGCTGTCTGCTCCACTTACCTGCAATCAAGATACTACAGGTGAGGAGATGCACATTTCTTCTAATCAGTAGATAATCCATCAATTACCAATAATTAATTTTAACAACTAATGTAACAATTGTTGTCCTAGTTTTGCATCTCAGAAAAATCCTTTACTATGAATAGGAAAATCTATTAAAGGCATTCGTCATTGTAAGAAACTATTGCTCAGTGATTTCTTCCCCAACAGAAGTAGAATTTTTAATGAGGAATTGCATGGTTAAAAATTGTTTTCTGATAGAACCCAGTGTAGTTGTTGTTCCTTATGTAAGAATCTACTTTGTACAGTAAATGCATAGCCAATTTTTATTTTGCAGCTCAGGCATGAGACCAGATGTTCAAATAGAATTGCACATTTGTAATCGAGTTGCTATGAGTATCAATGTTGCACCATCGACACTTAAAAGTAGGGAAAAGTTAAATTTAGATTTCTATACAAGTCAAGTCTTAAAAATTTTCAAGGAAGAAACACCTCAGGCTGACAGTGCACATCACAGTTGAAATTCAGCCATCTTTAAATGGGACACAATGTTCAGGGTTTCACAGAACAGAATATTTATAGAAAGATCAGATATTGCCTGATACACTTCCAGTCTGTTGACTTGGTTGATTATCAATGGTAATGGCTGTTTGTGTATGTCTTTGCATGTTTCCCACAAGGCTTATCCCAGCTTTATGTGTTTAGGACTTCTCTGTTCTTATGTAAGGTGAAGTTCCTTGCATGAACCTGCACAATCTCCCTGGGATCACAATTGCATGCACAGCCAATCCCTCCTTAGTTCAACTTTCTGCCTCCTTCCATCTCTTTCTCTTCGACCTGCTTCTCCACGCCTTCCTGCATGTATGCTTTTTTGGATGAATGCCTGAATGAATGCGTCTTCTCCATTTTCAGCAAGTCACACCCTAAACTCGTCTGCTCTTGCATATCTTAGAGGAACTGATCATATGTGAGAAACAGCGTCATTAAATATAAGAATTATCCACAAGGTTGTGGTGAGTTTTAGAACATACTTATTAAATGAAGCCAGTTCAGTGGATTTAGATTCAAGGCAGAATGTTGTGCAGAAGAAATTAATTAATTCTTACTTGGCTCATACTCTCACATTATGCCCCACTATACAGTTAAGAACAACCATAGTAAAAAATATAAGAATTACAATTTCTACAAAGTAGAACATCAATATCAAAACGTGTTATTCCATTGTTACTGTACTATAAGTTTGGACCAGTGGGCATGTGAAAGCGAGTGGAAGTTGACCCTTTTAATGACGTCCAAACTTGTAAGTGGTGCTTTCCTCTGCTGTAACCAAATTACAGCAGGCAGGCAATTATATTCACTTACTCTTTTACTAGCAAGTTCCACCAAGCATATTGAATTGGATCTGGTAAACTATTGCAATATGATAGAACATTGTGCAATCCATGACAAAGATCCTGTGTTTGTCTGCAGTGAGTGTACACACCCATCATTCCACTCCTTGCACCACTGCTTTTATTGCTTGAAGGGTGCAACACTTTCTCTTATTTCCACTTCTGCTATGATGTACAAGTTCAGACACAAAGCTGTGGTCTTGAAGCAAACTGCTGTTGCCGAAAATCTAAAATGCAGCGGGCCAAAATGCCAGCTTTACACTTACGCAAAAGCAAGCCACTTTCCAAGCTCCCCTCTCTGACAGATGAGGATGAGCTTTAGTTGTTGCATAACAGTAAGGCTTTGCTCTGCATTTGTCCTGGTTAAGTATGTTTGAATCTGCTTTCATGTGCTTGTGTATGCTTTTTGTTGGTAACGCCATGGTCATAGTTGAGTGACATTGGGCTTGTGCTGAATTTCAGGGGCACACAGGACACAGAAGGCCAGGAAAGAGTGTGGTATATGTAAAACAAATTTTCCGGGAAAAAAAACAACAGACATTCCTGTGTGTGTCTGACTGTGTTCATGTGTGCCACTGTCCTTGCTAGTGCTGCCAAGTTTGGATTTTTCACATAGGTTACACAATGTACGATGGTGAGCCAGTTGTTATGATTTTGGTTATTGCTAAGCAGGTTTTTGTGTCTTTGGCAGACAATGGAGGGTTAATGGGGTTGAAAGTTATTCAGTAATTACAGACATAGAAACTTTTTGGTTTATAATGGTACATAAGCACTTTCATTCCTTCATCTTATCTCTGTATCCGATTACCACTTAACCTCCTTGCACTTCCCTACCTTCTGTGTGTTTGTTGTTTTAACCATGACTACAGCTGATCAGGCAGACGGGTTCCTAATTTACTTGTGTAGTGTGCATTGGTGTGATTGTATGTTAAAGGTTAATAGGTAAATGTTTGCATAAGGAGATGTCACTGTACTGTGCTATTTCTCATGTATATGATTGTGTTATTTGCGTCTGTTTCATTTTGTGTGTGCACCAGGTTATCAGTAGGTAATGGGTCTACTGTATTGTTACCATAGTAAGACTGTTGCGACGAAAAGCGTTTTCGCTGGATTTTCCAGAACCAATAGCATTGCTAGAATTGTAACTTTGGTGTTTTTTTAGACTCCAGGAAAATCCTTACACGCAATGGATATCTTCTGATACATTTATTAAAGGTATAGTCTCTGATCAAAGGAAGCAAAAGTCTAAACACAGACGTGAAACTCGTCATAACTCAGTTACATTTTAAGTTAATGTTTTTTTCCTTGTCTGCTAGATTTGATCAGTGTTGTTTGTAAACTTAGGAGCGAAATGTTCTATTATTACCTTGTGAGAAAGACTCAGGGTTTTAACTAATGGGATCCAACAAATATTCATGGGACTGTTTTCATAACTGTTGAGACGGGGCACACAAAAAGGCAAACAAATTGTAGATATTTGTCTGTAGTGGACCCTAGGGTCTTTTTGTACACAGCCACAAAGGGATTGTCTTAGTCACTTAAGTATTTTATTGTGCTTAAATTGTAAATAATATGAGGTGATAATATGGACATGAATGCTGTGGATTTTCTTAGTGTAACTCTTGTTGATAGAAAGCTCTGGCAGAAGCTATTCACTGCTTTTCACGCTCTAATGTGTCGTTGCCATGGTAGCATGACACAGCAGGGCTCGGTGAGGCGACAGTTCTTTCCTGTGGGGGCTGGTGACGTAAAACCACCTCCCACAATGAAAATGGAGCAGTGTGCTATGTAAATAATTCAGCTAATCAGATCAAGTGGAGGGAAAGACTGCAATCATCTTAGCATGCTTAAAGATCTGGGCTGGTTATATTCGCCTTGCTTAACCTAGGTGTGATTTCTTTGTGTCAAACGCGTTGCTTTGCACTTGCATTTAGTTACATTGTAATTGTATGTTGTAGATATTTGTTTAAGAATTTAATGTAGACAGAGTAATTTCTCTTACGGAAGAATTGGAAAGTAGTAGCTATAAGAAAAAGGCCTTCACTAGAAACCCTGGGCCTTCTTTCTAAATTAATCATTATGTTGAGCTGAGCTTTGTTGACTGGCTGTTTCAACAGGCAAGGTTGAATTGTGATAAGGACACAATGATGATGATCAGTAGGGAAACTGTATGTGCGTGGCTGAAGCCCAAACCTGCTATTAGACAGTGTGTATAGGTCATTATGAGGAATAGATTATCTCGGGCACATTTAGTGCTGTTTTTGTGTAAACATGTTGTTGGATTCCCTGTTCCTTACCTTCATGCTTATTTTTCCTTATTAACTTAGCCAGGTACACGCGCAGTTATTTTCTTTGTGTCTGTGTAGCCCTTGTTATTTTCTTCTACTTCTAAATCATAGCAGTCTTTCCTGCTTTCTTTTCTGCTATGTGTGTGCTTAGGTTGTGTAATCGCAAGAATCCAGCGATTTAATCAGACATCACGATAGTGGCGTTCCAATTCAATATATTGCAATAATGTTAGCAAGGCAATATATTGGTATTTTGGGAAGACTGTCATGATATAAAGAACACTACACCTTATGGGATCTGCATTTGTACATATCACTGTCCCTGTAACATCCACCCTCATGGAATAACGTTTTGTGCAAGCTACTCAAAAGAATTAACATTTACCCATATGAGTAAAAGAAATTAAAGTGCTTGAGCAGATAAGCCTCTAACCCCATCAGCAGTGCCGTCTGCCTCCTGTCTGCAAGTCGAAAGCAGCAGAGATGACTGGTTAGATAGGCTTAGACCGAAATGTCAGGCTCATAGGGTAAATCAGTGGCAGAGTAAGAGCGTGTCTTCATGGAATTTGTTTGTTTGTATGTCAAAATCAAGACACAGACAGCGGAAAGACGCCGGGAGAGCAGTAGACTCTGTCATAAACATTTATACTGATCTTCCTTATAGAATTCTGCATTTTCATATTCTTTATTTCATCTGTAAACTACATGTGCTGACGGATGTAGTCAATCAGTTTATCAGACATTGGATCATGACATTTGAATGTACGTTGCGCTGAGCAGGCAAAAAACTCTTTTGATCGAGGCGATGAAATTGCAGAAATCAACCCTGTTCCTAAAAGGTCTCTTGGAGCCTGGACAGATGTGATATGAAAAGTACAATGTATGCCATGCTGTGGAAATTCAGCTTTACACACAACATCTGATGTTTACTTAGTTTCTTCCTGTCCCGCCGCGGCTTCTGCTATGTGCCCGAGTCCTACACTCACTTTTCGTGGTTAACATCT